>PVJS01014922.1:0-39654 GCA_004027185.1 Glis glis | reverse complement strand
AGCCAGGCATGGTGGCGCACGCTTGTAATCCCAGTACTTGGGAGGCTGAGACAGGAGGATCGCGCGTTCGCAGCCAGCCTCAGCTACTTAGTTAGGCCCTCCGCAACTTAGTGAGACCCTGTTTCCAAAGAAAGAATAAAAAATAGGGCTGGGGGTGTAGCTTGGAGGTAGAATGCTCCTGGGATCAATCCCCAGTACCCCCCCAAAAAAAGTCTAGTCGCAATCATAACTTAGCCGAATATGAGAGAGAATACCCTTTATATCGAGAACAGGTGTTGGTAACCTTTATGCGTGCAGAACCAGATAGTAAATATTTTAGGCTTTGTAAGCCACGCAATTTCTGTCACAACTGCTCAACCCTTTCATTATAGTGTCAGCACAAAATTAGCCATAAACAATACAACAAATGGGGTGGCTGTGTTCCAATAAAACTTTATAGACAAAAACAGATGGCAAGATGGATTTGCCAACCCCTGGTATAATGTATAAATCAAGGAGGAGTTGACAGTGTCAAGCTCAAACCTTTGTTCTCTCAAGGTGTTTCAAAATCATGCTTGAATCAGCATTATATATTTGTTTGTTTGTTTGCCTGCTTGCTTGCTTTTTATTACTGGGGATTGAGCCCAGGGACATTCTACCTCTGAGCTAAACCCTCAGCCCTTTTTATTTTTTATTTCGAAACAGAGTCTCACTAAGTTGCTGAGGGTCTTGCTAAACTGCTGAGGCTAGCTTCCAACCTGAGATCCTCCTGTCTCAGCCTCCCAAATACTGGGATTACAGGTGTGCATCACCATGCCTGGCTCATTATATTTTTTCGATCAGAAATATTTTTCTCTATAAGAAAACAGGTAAAATATCACCTACTCTAGTCAGTGTAGTTAGATTTTAGATGAGATGCTCCCAATTGAATGGTCTAGTTGAAAACTTTTGAGCCTTGTTGCCTTCTTTGTAAAATGTCTTAATCCTCAGATTAAAATAAGAATAAAAGACATATATGTCAATATTATAAAAAACTGTACTATTCAATCATGGAAAATTACAGTCATTTGCAGCAAAGTCAGAAAAAGTTATTCGGATCCCCATAGGTAAGACACTGTCCTCGCCGAGTAGACGAAGAAGGAGAAAATGTCAGATGAGTAAAGAAGGCGACCTAACTGAGGGAGATGGGAGGGGAGAAGAGGGAAACACCCTAATACACAGGAAGTACATACACAAATAGATCAAAGTCAACTACCATGCTGAGCAGGAGAAGGAGGGAAGGGGGAGGGAATGGGGGTGGGAATTGGGGGAGGGCTAATTGACCGATGTGTGCGTGTATATTTCTATCACCATGAAACCCATCAAGATGGATGATTACAATGCACCAGTAAAAAAAAAAATAATAAAAAGTATGATCTATACACTCCAAAAATAATGTATGTGAAGTGCTTAGCGCAACACCTGCTGTACAAGTATCTTCTCAAGAAATGCCAGATAATGTATGAATTCTTAAAACCGATTAAAATAGGCAAATGCTCTGACACGTAGCACCTGGAGGGACAAGACCAAGGTCTTCCGAGTCAAGAGCAAGGCTGGAGCTGGGCGTGGTGGCGCATGCTTGTAATCCCAGTACTTTGGGAGGTGGAGACCGGAGGATCTGGGTTCGCGGCCAGCCTCAGCTCTCTCGCGCTCTCTCTCCCTCTCTCTCTCTCTCTCTCTCTCTCTCTCTCTCTCCTTAGTGAGGCCCTCCGCAACTTAGTGAGACCCGGTTTCAAAATAAAGTATAAAAAATAGGGCCGGGGGTGTAGTGCAGAGGTAGAATGCCCCTGAGTTCAATCCCCGGTACCGCAAAAAAAAAAAAAAAAAAAAAGAGCAAGGCTGGTGCTGTCAGTCATGGGTGGCAGTCACAGCCATATACCTTCATGTCAGCCTCTCAGGGCTGCCTGGCAATTGGGTAGGAAATGGGCATGGGTAATTGCAGCGGAGGAGGCCGGTGGCTGGGAAGCCGAGGTTTCAATGCACATCGGGGGACGCTTTTCATTCCTCGGTGAGTTGGAAGCCACAGTCCTAGACTGAAGGGAAGCCATCCATCTGAGTCTATGGAAACACAAACATGAAGAGGCCAGATGAGACGGCCTAACTACCCTGGGGCAGCTTGAAATGAAACTGCAAATGTTCTCATTGGCCCTTCAGAGGGACATTTCCCCCTCCTGGCTCAGTCTGTGCAGTTTGTTCACCGGACCAGGGAATGCCTGGTTATTATGTGATTCCACACCATTAAGGTTCTCCCAGCCACCCAGGAGGGGCAGGGAGAGCAGCAGCCAGCTTTCCATGGATGAAGAAGGATCTAATGAGGGAGAAAGGTGCACACAGGTGCAATTCCAACTCATTTCTTGGTAAATACCTAGGCACCCTCAGAGGTCAGGTGTGCAGTTCACCTAAAGAAAAGGTGCAGCCTGCGGTTGTCCACCTAGACTTTAAGCAGTGTGGGCTTGCTTTCTGTTTGATTTTTAGTTCATTTAAACAGTAGCTCTCCCACTGAAATCAATGGGGATGGACTTTCATGCTGTCTTAGGAAATGTTCTCAAAACAGAGACGTTCATCTGGGATACATGCTATCAGCAAATAGTAATAATTAGGCTTTAACATTTAGTGAGCCAGATGTTTATTTGTAGTTTTACATCCAGGGTATTCATGTAGACATGTTTTTACATCACACATTTATAAGTGTGGGTGCTGGACCTACCATGTATTTGGGCCGGACACTGGATACAGTGGTCCACTTCAATTCTCTGTCTCACACTCTGTATTGAAGAGACATAATTGTTCACAGTGCCCATTTGTCATGTTCATAATCATCATCTCAAAAATTTGTGACACTATTTGTGGAGTTTTATTTCTATCTTCTGACTGTAGCTCTTTTTAGAAATGATGCACAACGAATGCCTTGCCATGATAGAGTGGCTACATGCTAATTGAAGGAGGATTCAAACTCTGATCTTCTCATTCCAAATACTTTGTTCTTTTAATGGTACGTATCATTTTTTTAACCCAGCATGACAAATGAATACATAAATTACCACACCGCAAACAGAAAGCTGTTAGGATAAAGAGTGATACAAACGAGGAATAAAATAAATATGTTCCCTGAGGAGTTTCCTTCAGTCTGTATTTCTGTAACTGTATTGCTAAAGCTGAAGACTGAAGTAAGCCACATATGTTCACACACACACACACACACAGAGAGAGAGAGAGAGAGAGAGAAACTTTTATAGGAAAATACCTAAAGGATGCTGTGTTTAAAACCCTTTGCTTATAGATAAGTGTGAAAGTTCCTAGTGCCACCAAGATTTTGATGGGCAATACAGCAAGCATACACTTCATTTGATATTTTTTATAAAATTGAATTTGAACTCTATTAAATTATTCATATATATATTTGCTATAAAAGCAATTTCTTTTCATCAGAGAATTTTAAAAATTCCCCGAACTCACAAATGCAGCTGAAATAAGGCATATGTAAGAGGTAATACAAGAGAAAATATTTTTAAAAATGCTTTATGTAAATGGAGGTTATGATTATTGTCTTTACTATTATTAAGAGTGAGCCTAATTGAAGGTGGTAATACAGACTTTTATATTTTTTCCCTACCTTCCTTTTTCTGTATTTCTTCCTCCCTGTCCTTTGAGGTCTTCCTTCTTTTCCATATCTCTAGAGATTGATACCCTATCTTAACTTTCTTCCTGTCATCAATACTTGCCCTTTGACCCTAAGGCCAGGTATCATGTTGCTTCTCTCCCTCCAGCCCCTTGACCCCTCTCACCATATCTTGCAGCCACATGGGTTCACTGATCGATTGATCCCATTCCAGTCTGTGCCAGAGTGATTCTAAATTTTGGATTTAAAATTCTGAATGTTTATTTTTTTTCTAAAATGTTAACACCATTTGGGCATGCTTTTTACAAATGCTGTCAGCTTCCTGCTTTATTTGCTCCCTGATTCCTCCAGCCCTGAATTCTGATCTCTTTTATCGGGATATGGTCCAGGCATAGACATTTTCAAAGCTCCCTTGTGTGTTTGGAGGCCCAGCCAGCTTGGCTAACTTCTAACCTAACCTTTCCTATCAATTTCCTCCAATTCTATTTGCCCCAGTGTTCTAACCTGATCAACGGGAGACTAGCTAAAGGAACAGGTGCAGGAATTCTTTGAGCCAATGAGACACCATGCAAGATTTGCTGAGCACTTCCTTTTTCTTTTCTGAAATTTGCTGAAGTGGCTACCACCTCCTGAAAAGCTTGATCATGCACATCCTCTCTGAGGATGAAGGCTCCCAAGAGAAGTTGACTGGTCTGCCAGAATTAGAGAAAGAAGGAGAAAGTCCAACATGGACCATGCCTGCTCACAACCCTATGCCTGGTTTCTTGGGTTAAGTGAGCCAATTACTGTGTATTTTTCTGTGTCAGCTCAAGTTTAATTTTTCTCTTATCCTGAGAGCATTCTAACCAACACGGATTTCCTTCACACTGAGGTGGAAAAAATTGATGTGGCTTAATATGATCCTATAGCCAGAAGTATCTTCATTTTAATAAAGGTTGAACAGTTTTCTACAAAAGAATAAATCTCTTCTGGTAGAATTTCAGGCATCAGCAAACATGAGAGAGAGAGATGGTACTTTTTTGGCATTACTGAGATCAATTTTGCCTAATTCAGCATTTAACAAAAACATTAAAATAGGAGGACTCTGCTTCATATCTCAGTCTTAGCTTTCACTTACCGACTATATGACTTTAGATAAATTATCTAATTCCTTTAGGTTTCTCTACCTGTAAAAGGGTACATCTATCATAGAATTGTAGTGAGAAAAATGAAAAGATGTGCATAAAATTCCTTAATACAGTGGCTGAAACATGAATAAAGATGGGGCATTCTATTTTTTTATGGAGGAAGAGACACCAGAAAATATGCCTATATGTTTTGTTCCTCTCTGTAAGAGACCTAAATGCCTTAAAGCCTAAATGCAAAGGAGCTGGGGAAAGAAACGGTTTGCATTAGCCCTGCTGTTGAAGTCTCCCTAGATGTGAATTCTTGGCTTGCCAGGCTTTTCACTGGATAACTGGTAGATCAGCCAATAGATGCTAATCCTGCATACATTCAAAACAATGCTTTTTCCATGTTAATGGTCCTTCTCTGTCCTTGATTGTAACCCTGTGACCTGTCCTTTGCATCTTTGCCCTCAAAGTGTCATCTAACAAGAGGCAAAGGAGAAAGCTCTCATAGCGGCAAAGCAGAGTTAGATCTTTGAATGTAGAGGCTGCCTGCACACCTAGCTTTACTCTTTCTGTGACCTTGTCCGCCTCCTCTTCTGGTAAGCAAGATGTAGACAGAGCCTACCTGGCCCTGTCCACACTTTAGATAACTGTCCCCAACAGGAATGTACAATTCAACCCAAAACTCACAGGACCCAAAAAAAGGATTCGGGGGGGAGTGCATTTATAGCATTTTACTTGATATTAATGGAATTTTTAAAAATAAGATTATGACTAAGAGGAGCATTCATCAGTCTGTTCTAAAGAAGACCAATTGATAAGGGACTAGGCTACACTGTGCATATTATTTGGGGTTAATAGATACCATGAGCATATTTGAAATATGGGTAAGTCCATTATCGTTCATGATAAGCTTTACTTTATATGTGCATTATTGATAATTATATGGTGAGAGCTGTTCCTGGGGAGACCTTATTTTATTTAAAATTTTTTTTTTTGCGGTACCGGGGATTGAACCCAGGGGTGTTCTACCTCTGCGCTACACCCCCGGTCCTATTTTTTATACTTTATTTTGAAACCGGTCTCAGGAAGTTGTGGAGGGCCTCACTAAGTAGAGAAAGAGAGAGAGATAGGGAGAGAGAGAGAGAGTGCGAGAGAGCTGAGGCTGGCCGTGAACCCGGATCCTCCGGTCTCCGCCTCCCAAAGTGCTGGGATTACAAGCGTGCGCCACCACGCCCAGCGAGACCTTAGTTTTTGAAGCATGCATTTGGGTGGGATGGAAACTCAAATTATTTTATTGCTAGGGCTTTATTGAAGATGACCGTTTTATGGTTTGGATCTTAAGTGTTCCCCAAAGGCCCATATACTAAAGTCTCGGTCACCAACCTGTGACCCTAGTAGGAGGTGGTGAAATCTTCAAACGTGGGGCCCAGTAAAAGGCAATTAGGTCACTGGAGGCCTTCCATTTTGGGGGGATATTCACACCCTGGTGTCTGTCTGTCTGTTTGTCTGTCTCTCTCTCTCTCTGTCTCTCTCTTTCTCTCTCCCCTTCCTGGTCAGCACTTTGAACAGCTTTGCTCCACCATATGCTGTCTGCCATGATATTCTGCCTCATCATAGGACCAAAAACCATGGACTTGACTGACCATGGATGTCACCAATGAAACCATGAGCTAAAATAAGTCTTTTCTCCTTTATTTCCACTGTGTGTCTTAGTGATTGACATCTAACGCAGTGAGTGATGTGGGGAAAAATAGTACTCCAATGATTTCTCCTGGTTACTGTAATAAACCAAAATCCTTTATAGAAATCATTTATGTATGTTTATACTTTTTCAACTTCTTTTCAAATATATATTAATATACATAAAAGCCTTATGGGATTCATCATATTTTCTCCATTTTAATGGGTGAAAAAAATCAATGTTTTGAAAGATTACGACTTGCCCCAGGGCATGATTAATAAATTGAATGGCCATAATCTGATCTCAGATCTTCTGATTGCAAATTCTATATTCTTCTACCTTCCAGTGTTAGTTGTAAACAGCTATCTATCTGGCTAAAATCGAATTTGGTTAATTGATAACCAAGATGCTTAAAACCCCTACATTATCTGTTCTCCATTTTTACTTTTTAAAAGTAATTGAAATGTCAATATTATATTCACAGTAAATTCACTAGTCATTCAGTGAGATTAATCTTTTTAATACTTTTATTAGTACATTGCAATTATACGTCTTAGTGGGGTTCAGTGTTATGCAAACATACATGCACACAGTTCTTGGTGGATTTCTTCCACATCCCACCCTGCTCCCCCCATTCCCTCCCCATACATGCTAGTGAAATTGATAGTGACACCTTCATATGTTCCCATAGTATTTGAACTGTTCCCTTTCTAATCCTCCTTTTTATCTTCCTCGACTGCCTCCCAATCTCCTTCCAATATTCTATAGGTCTTTTTACACATTATTTAAAAGTCCCTTGTGTTTCCTATTTTCTCTCTAGCTTTCACATATGAGACAAAACATATAATCCTTGACTTTCTGAGATTGACTGATCTTGGCATAATATTCTTTAGTTCCATCCATTGTCCTGCAAATGACATAATTTTGTTCTTTATGGATGAGTAGAATTCCATTGTGTGCATATACCACATTTTTTTTATCCATTCATCTGTTGTCAGACACCTGGGTTGGTTCCATAACTTGGCTATTGTGAATTGAACATCTCTCGAGAGATTAACCTTCTTTTTTTTTATTTTTGCGGTACCGGGGATTGAACCCAGGGGCCTTCTACCTCCGCACTACACCCCCGGCCCTATTTTTTTTATACTTTATTTTGAAACTGGGTCTCACAAAGTTACAGAGGACCTCACTAGGTAGAGAGAGAGAGAGAAACAGGGAGAGAGAGAGAGAGAGAGAGAGAGTTGAGGCTGGCCGCGAACTCGGATCCTCCAGTCTCCGCCTCCCAAAGTACTGGGATTACAAGAGTGCGCCACCACGCCTGGCCCTGAGATTAACCTTCCTAAAGGTTGATCAAATCATCCAATGAAGGAATGATCCTGAAGGGCTTTGACTACTCAACTCGTCACTGAGCAGGACCTAGCGAGGCTGAGTAATAACACTGCCTGTATTATGAGCTAGTTCCCATTGTGCTAACTGGACCAGCAAATGGTTCCCCTTCCACTTCTCCACTCCTCTCCTACTGACAGGTGCTAAAGATGCCACTCCTAGTTTGATGGCTACTGCTATCTTGTGTCAGCAACTACTTGACACTTGGTTTCCCAGTGATGTTCCCCAATTTTCTTCCCTAATGGTCAGATTCTCTGCAGTTTTTTTTTCCAATGTAATTCAAGTGCTGTAGGCATTTCTTGAAAATTTATACGAAAAGTATTAAACTCATTTCCCTACCATAAGTATTATAAATTAATGTTTGCAAATGGAAGAATAGTGAGCAAATTTTAAAAGTATCCTCTCTTCAAACAAAACATCATTAAGTAAGTGACATACTCCGCAGATACTGATGTGACATAGACATTGATACTAATATGTAAGTGATCCAAAATGTATTTTGAAAAGAGGCATGATATAAATTCTTAGCTAATTAACCTTGACTATCATAAGTATATTTATATTTTACCATATATTCCTAAACATGGAGAGCTACCCAATCAATACTTATTATGTAGAAACATGTGATTCAGAGAATTTGACCCACATCAATCTTCTATATTAGTGAAAATTATAAAATGTGCACACTGTAGAAAGAACAAAGTTATTATTAAGAAGTCACCTATTTTTTAGATAAAATGATTCTGTGGGGACAAAAGTTAACTTTCCTTTTGGGGGTGGGGATGTCACAGTTGACAAGTTAAGTTCAATAATAATAGAGAGCTTACTTTATTCTCACAACATTATGCCTTTTTCTCCTGAAAACTCTAAAATAAGTGCATTGGAGATTAATTGCCCTAATATGCTGAGATTATTTTGTCTTGTTTTGTGTTTAAGAAGCTAGGTTTCCGAGGATTAGGTTTATATGGAGACTAGTTCATAAGCAATTGCTATTATTAACAAAAAGACTATGTGATAAGGTAGAAAAACCATTAGATTTAGAAGGAGCAATTGTAAATTTTATTTTAATGCCTAACTTTATCAAGTGGGAAAGTTACCTGCTTTATTGAGCCATTGTTTCTTCATCTGTAAAATGGGAATAATGATAGCTTCTTTTTTTTTAATTTTGAAATTCGCCGGGCGTGGTGGTGCAGGCTTGTAATCCCAGTACTTTGGGAAGCGGAGACCGGAGGATACCAGTTCGTGGCCAGCCTCAGCTCTCTCTCTCTCTCTCTCCCTGTCTCTCTCTCTCTCTCTCTCTCTCTCTCTCTCTCTCTACTTAGTGAGGTCCTCCACAACTTTGTGAGAACCGGTTTCAAAATAAAGTATAAAAAATAGGGCTGGGGGTATAGCGCGGAGGTAGAATGCCCCTGGGTTCAATCCCCCGTACTTCAAAAAAAAATTTTTTTTTGAAATTCCATTACTTTGCACAAAACCTCCACCATAAGAACTGTGTCTGCCTGACTTATTTCTAACTCTGCAAAGCTAGGTACTGGTAAATCCACCAAGTTAGAGTCCCGTTAGCCATGCTAAGTCTTTGCAATAGAAATTTCTACAGGAAGCAACCAATGTACCCCCTTTTTTTGCTGCCTCTCAAGGTAATTTCCCAAATCATTAAGGACTTTGCTTTTTCTCAATACTCACCATTTTTCAAACCCAGCCAGAGTGATCTTTTCAAAATAAAAATGTGATTGTGTCATTCCTTGTTAAAAACCTTTGAGTGACTTCCTGTAGATTCTGGGATAAAAACCCAAATCCTTAATGTAATTTCAAGGACCTGCCTTGCCTGGCCCTAACTCTATAGAAACAGTGCAATGATTCATGGATGTTCTATTCTTTTTTTAATTACTTGTATTCAGTTTTATTTAAATTATAAATATTTCCCATGCCATTAAAGTTTTTGGAAACTGTCATTTTTATGGCTAAATAAATTCTGTCTTTTGCACCAATAAATGAATATATATAAAAAATAAAAAATAAATAAAAACAAATAATAAAAAGTTAAGAAAATTAAACTATTCTTCACCTCCCTGCTGTAGACAGTGACTTTTTTGCACTCTTTACCTATTGCATATCTTTATGCCTTTACCTAGTCATTAGAACATGGGGTAATAGGACAGATGACTCTACTAAAGTAAATGGGTAATCAGTACATCCATCCAAAGCAGAGAGAAAAAGATCAGTATTGATCTTTCTACTAGTATTAATATAAAATATTGCTAAGAATTACTTCAAAGCAAATGTAAGCCAGGCACAGTTGCCATGACTGTAATCCCAGTACCTGGGAGGATGAGACCGGTGGATTGCAGGTTCAAGGCCAGCAGTATGCAGTATCTTAATGAGACCCTGTTTTAAAATAACAAAATAAAATAAAGCTGGGGATGTAGCTCAGAGGTAGAATGCTCCTGGGTTTGATCTCCAGTACCACAAAAGAAAAAAGAAGGCATCATTGTGCAAATTTAGATAAACAGAAAAATGGGACAGAGGGCACATTTCTCTTGTTGCCACATGTTTTCTAAAGAATAAGCTGTTTTCACTTTCTTTCCTTTTTAAAATCTAACAATATTTGCTCTATTCATCTGAGATCAATTTGTGTGGCATAAGATCAATTTCATGTTTTAAGTTGGGAAATCTCTCTTCAAAGTCGGAGTCCCCACTGGGACATGGAATTAGCATGAGAAGGTTTTCTTGGCAAACCTGATGTGCACTCAGGCAGGTGCCTCTAGGCAGATAAGCCCACTAAATTTAACAGGTGGCCCCTAGGGGCAGCTTCTCCCCAGAGTCCTGAAGACACTGTGGGTTTTTTCCTCTATAATCCCCATTTGCAAAGATATGAGCTCATTTTCTGACTCATTCTTACTTCAGTATTGCTCACAGGAAGGACCAAATATTGCAGGAGGAAGCCTTCTGCAGGTGCTCATCTTCGTCTAAGGCCTGTGGTTTCCTACTGGTCTCTCCAACTCAACAAGATACGCTTAGACAGATAGCACCCCAATGGAGAGATGCTATATATGTACCTTTGATTATATGGAGTTTATATGACAAATATCGCAAGTAGTTATTTTTAAGTATGGCAGAATTTTTCTGCTTAGATCAAAGGTGTTGTTAATAAAGAAAAAAAAACCCAAAAATAAAAACAGATTTGAACCTTAGAATTATAATTATGTATTAAATAGTTACCATCATCTTACCTGGAAAAAGTCATCTATACATATTCATAAAGTATTACTTCTACATAAGTAGAAGTACAAAAATAGATATCTCTAAATATTAAAAATATATTAGATTTTGCTCCATGTCTTAGAAAATCTATTTCTACATATTTAATTAAGCGATAGTTTATATTTTCTTGGCTCTAACATTAAAGTACACATAAGTCTTAAACACATAGGGGAAAAAAATCACTGTGTTTACTGATTTTAGAATTTGTATTTGAAAAATTAGATAAATATTATGAGTATTAGTATTTATTGACTACTGAATGATGCTACTTAAATAGCCAGAGAGACTTAAAATGCTACATGTTAAAAATCATTACTTTGGGGAACTGTGGTTTGTTTAATTAATCTTCTAGTCTGCCTACAGTACAAAGGTGAATAGTAGAATTAAATTAGTGCACTGTGTGTCATGAGCATCTCCAGGCACTTGGACAAATGACAGTTGACATAGCATTAGGAACAAAGGCTGCTCACTGCTATTCGCCTTGGTGCATAGTTTTCTCCCTTCTTCCAAAAATAAATTTAAATGAATAAAATAAGACAGACATATTTTTATGTTTACAGACCATTAATTAGTGATATAAAATATTAATTTGGTGGAACAAGCAAGATATTAAAAATGTAGGATGGAGAGAGTTGCATGTAGACACGTGACTTTATTCATCCATAGGAATGAGATGGACCATGAAAATATCGATTAGCCTTAATTTTCCCTCATCCTCAAGACATTGTTTCTATCTTCCATCTTCTTTATTTTCCTTTAAAATATCCAGTGGATTATAAAAATGAATAAAGAAGCATGTCTTTTCTGATTTTTATTATTCACTAGTTTGGTGTAAAAGGAACAGGTATAACTCACACCGAGCTCTGTTGCCTGCAGAGCAGGTACTTATTATATTCCAAATCATACTTATGATTTGCCTTCATTTTTATCAGCATTTTTATTAGGAAAAGGAAAACTTCACACTACAATCAGTTTTATTAGAAAAGGAAATTTCATGATAGACAATTAACTCATTTTGTAGTCCAGAGCAGAAGCGTGTGAAGGTGAGGTGAATCTTCGCACAAAATATTTTGTGTGTCAAATATTCTAAAACAGGGGTTGTCAATTTTATTGTTTTACTATTTCTCATATTTCTCTTGTGTTTGGCATTAAAACATGGAGCTGCTACTACTTCTTTCGACTGTGCTTGGTTGTTATTGTTTTAACCAATTTATCATTTAAATACCATAGAGCTGGGAAGATTGCTGACAGAATAAGATAAGAAAAATAAGAATTTAATTTTATCCTTTGTTGAATGAAATGCTTGAACTATTTAAACTGTCATAGCTAGTGATTATATATGTAACTTGTTTGTATAGGAAAAGGGAGGAAACAGTGTGGGGCGTGTGTCCTTAGGGTTTTATTATGGAAGAATCATTACAGCTCGACTCAGATGTCCCATAGGTCAGTTCTGCAACATGAACATGAATCCCATTGAATTCTGAGTTCAGTAAATGCTTCCCTAATTTCAGACAAAAGATCCTTCCAGGAGGACAGAAGGCAGAAATAATTCTGCAGGGCACAACCACTCCTTAGACCAGCTCTGTGCAAAGCTTATCTGCTATTTCACAATTCTGAAGCAAAGCGAAGCTGTTTCTCTCTGTGTGTTAATTATTTATTAAGACAGCGAAAACACTTTAAATTCCAATTAAAGTGTCACTAATTACTTGTGAACTAAAGGCTGAGATGCTGAGCTTCCTCCTTCCTTCTCAGAAAATACACATGTTACCTCCAGCTTTGGAGTCAGTCTTTAGGGAGAAGACCCTGGATTTTGGAATTAGAGAAACACTAGGTATAAAGCACTCTGTGTGTTCTTGGGCAGATACTTCCCCCCTCTGAACCTCCAGTTGCTTCACTTGTTACAGAAGAAGTTTAGACTAATGATCTGATTTTAGTGACACATTTAAATGAAAACACATAGCATTCTCATTTTCCCTCCAGTATACTCAAATATTTCCACTGCAGAATCAACACCAAGAATATTTTCAAGGCCAAGCAATGCAATGAAGTGTCTGGTGTTTGTTTTATTGGTGAACATCAGTAGACTTAGCTTTGAAACTGTGTTTCTTATATCACCGCAGTTACTTTTGCAAACGCAGGCAGCAGGAATGACAAGAGTCCCCTTGCCAACTCCAAAATGCTCATTTTATTCTGCTTTTCTCTACCTCCTAGAATCAGTTACATCAATTTGGAGCTAACTATGCTAAGATGACAAATGATGAGCAGGGTTTTGTGAAATGAAAACTTGACAAGAAGTCCTTAATATTTTTCTATGAAACAGGTCTATGAAACCTCAGAGGGGGATAGGGGTCTATTTTGCCATGAAAAATAGAAATCGTGTAAAAAAATCTTCCCTCTTTGAATACTATATAGCGGTGACAAGAAAATATATAGGCCGAAGTAACTAGGGACAATTTTTGCACATCATTGAGCTAAAAATGGCTTTTAAGATTTAAATTATTGAGAAAATAAAAGGAACGTAATACATCACAATACATGAAAACTGTGTGAAGTTCATGTTTTAGTGTCCATTGGGTTGTATTGGGATACAGCCATGACCATTGGTTTTTGTGTTTGTGCTGTTTTGGGAGAGTTGAGTGGCTGCTATAGAGAAATACATGGCCTGCAGAGATTAGCATAGGCACTACTTGGACATTTATAGAAGATGTGTACTGGACCATGTTCCATGGACACCTGAGGATAGCAACAGTATCACATATCAGCACCATGTTAAGTGCTTGGGGTGCCAGTCTGTTTGTCACAAGCCAAGGCAGAAAGAACATGAACAGGGTGGGATCTGGAGGGAATCACACCCAGGCTATGTGCATACATGTTTGTCTCACATTGAACTCACTACGATGCATGATTACAATGCACCCATAAGAACACATCGAAAATATTACGATTATATCCCCAGTGTAAAAATAATCAAATAGTTCTAAAATGTCATTAAGTAGAGTTGAATCAAAGCAATGAAAATAATTCATATATAAATGACCAATGCAATCATTGTATTTTAAAATTTATAATATGACAAACAGGAATTCACAGGAGAAAATGTTAGGTTTCTGAGAATATATCCATTGAAAACTCTGTCAGGCTCTCCCCCCAACACTCACTTTTAAAAAATTGTACCGATTTTAGATCTGAATGAATTATCTTACCTTTTAGCCCATTTAGTGAAAACGGAGAAGAAAATCGCTTTACATAATTAACAGTTTGATCTAGACTCCTGGGATTGTTTATTGATTAAATCTGGACCTGGCTGGTAACATGAAATATCAGTAACAGGAAATATCTAATAGAATATCTCATCATAATGGAGGTCAGTAATATACAGTGATTATTTGTCTACTAATATTCAGTAACTGAATATACTAGTACATTTGCTTTAGAGGCCATAAATTTTCTCTCAGAATGAAGTATCTTTGAATCTATTCCTTCATCTCCACTCATAATCTATTAGAATTTTGTCACATATAGGTATGTAGCTTTTGATGCTACTATTTTATTTTGTTTTATTCTTTTATGTTTGATTTGGCTTAGTGTACTGATTCTTTTTCCACCTCTAAAAGGAAAAAATAATTTCAAAATAATTTAAAAGAGAAAAAAAAATATATATATATATATATAAATCAATGTGGTAAGCTTTCAAGATGTAAACATCCTTTTTTTTTTTTTGTGGTACCGTGGATTGAACCCAGGGTTCTTCTACCTCCACACTACACCCCTGGACCTATTTTTTTATACTTTATTTTGAAACCGGGTCTCACGAAGTTGCGGAGGGCCTCACTAGGTAGAGAGAGAGACAGGGAGACAGAGAGAGAGAGAGAGAGAGAGAGAGAGAGAGAGAGAGCTGAGGCTGGCTGCGAACCCGGATCCTCCGGTCTCTGCCTCCCAAAGTACTGGGATTATAAGCGTGTACCACCATGCCCGGCTAAACATCCTTTTTTAAAATAGACTTTCCCCTGCCTCTCATTTAAATTAAAAGCCATCTTTTAACGTGTTCACACACAGCAACTAAAACCTTGTTCTAGAAATGGTCACTGATGCAGCTTCTGGAAAGATTTGCACACACCTTTGATGAGAGAGAGAGAAGATCCAGCTCTGCAAGGAACTTGGCTTCCCTCCCACATGTGCTGGACCCGGCTTTCCCTCTGGCTAGTGATTAGAGCTGGCTGACAATTCAACAACAACTCAGCAAAGTGGAGAAGTTCTTTAAAATATGGGTTAATGGCTTTGTAAATTTAGTGCCTTGAGCAAAATTGAATTAAACATTTAGCCATTCATCTTAAACATCCTTAACAGCTGAAAGCTCCACAATACACAAAGAACCAAGAAATCCAAATAATTTTTACTGAGATCCTACTCAGGACAGACTGCAAAGATTAAGGGGAGGATCCAGACTCTCCCCTCTGGGAAGTGGGGTGCAGACAAGGAGAGGACATAACAGATTCAACATCCCTGCAGAGGGGCGGGTCTCCTCTTCGGCCAGTGCCAGTTGGTCTACCTCCAAACAACTTCTTTCTTATAAAAACCCTGTGTAGCTGTGGGGATGCCTGTAATCCTAGGACTTGACTGAGACAGGAAGATCACAGGTTTGAAGCCAGCCTCAGCAATTTAGTGATACCCTCAGCAACTTAGTGAGACCCTGTTTCAAAATAAAAATAAAATGGACTGGAGGTGTAGCTCAGAGATAGAATGCACCTAGGTTCAATTCCCAGTACTAAAAATAAAAGAAAGAAAAAAGAAAACAAAACAGCAACAACAAAAACCTCTGCATGGTTGTTATAATACTAATGCAAAGATAGATGATTGTATACGTGGCAGCATCCTATATACACGATCGCCTCATAGTACATTGCGTACACAACTAATATAATTACTTTCACTTATGATGCCATTGGTGTAAGTTCTAATTGATAAAGATGATTTTACTAGTGAATTTATTTTCCTTTTAGTTTACCATCCAGGATCCAAGCCTTAGAGAATTAAACTCACTTATGATTGAGGTATTTAACATCTAATACTTTTTACATGCATAACACCTAATACTTTATACATGCCTCCAAGTTAAGAATGTTAGCAAACATATTCAGATGCAGTGTATTAATTTTAAGTACAATTTGAGACAGTTGGTTATTAAAATAGTAGTTTAATTTTTTGTTGGTCAAAAGAATTCCAAACTGAGATAAACTTTTGTTGAGGGATTATATGTTTTTCATTTATTACTTTGGACTATTACCCAACCAAATTATATGATATAGACCTTTTTATTTTTAATTTTATGTTTTATCCACAAATGCTTAGCTATTATCAAGATGAAAATGTTACCAAGCGAGGTGCATCTTGCGTGCCACACATCCTGTCAGCTACTGAAATGAAGAGTTTTCAAAAGGGAAGAGTTTATGCCCAAGACAATCAAATAGGAGGAGATGAGACCCCCAGGTCTCAGATCTGCTGCCCCAACAATAACGGTCAGTGGAATTTATGGGACAAGGAAGCAGAGAGAGGACAGGTGACAGGAGGCAGGGAAGGGTGGACACTGTGTGGTTACCCCACACCCCATGGCCCACACTGCTGCTTCGCCCTGATCAGTAGCCTCCTGCCCATTAACAACGCAGTCAGTGCAGATTAATTTGGCCACAAATTAATATTTTAGCATAGATAATAATCTTGCAAATACTGGCCTGTTTGTCATTCTGTCACCGAAGTCTAAAGGAACATGATCTTGAAACGATCAGAAAGTACACAGTGGAAACTGCAAAAATTGTACATGTCAAGTTTTAAGTTCAAATTATTTCAGAACATTAAGAAGTTTTAACAATTTTTAGAATATGGGTCAGCAAAATATTCAATTCTCTGGAAAATGATTAAATAAGATATTAGTATCTTTAGTGCTTCTCTCTATATATTCCTAAAATGTTATTCTAATATTTGCAGAAACAATAAAAATAAAATTTCTTCTACATTACTTCTTTTTTAGTATAGAAAAAGTCAAGAAGTAAATGTCCTTTAATTCTGGTGCTGTTCACTCAAAATTTTTTTGTGTGAATGAGTATATCCTGTTTATATCACATATTCTCTGTAATATTTTTCAATACTCTTACAGTAATATGCATAGAGAAACAGTTAAATTTGAGTGTTATTGGCTAAGTGTGTGTTTTACATGTATATGTAGATCCTGGGTGTGTTATTGTTTTATAAAGATATATCTTTTATTTTTTCAAATTTTTATCAAATTATTATGATAGATATGAAGTTTTATTGAACTAATCAAGCTGGTAATATAATTTAATTCCATTTTATAGCCATTTAGGAGACTAGACACCAAAAAAAAAAAAATGAAAGGGAAAAAAAAGGATGTGTGACCAAAATAGAATCATAGAGACCTAGGAAATAAAGAGAAAAGAAACATATAGGCCAATGAAGAAACTGATACGTAAACACAGAAAAAATAAAGGTATATAAATACATACAAAACTAGAGAAAATGCTGGAAAGAACTAGGTAGACAGTGTAGAAGAAATCTAAAAGATTTGGTAGCTATTATATGGATTCCATTTAGTTAATAATCATTGGAGAGTTATGACTTTTATATGCTTTCCCTTGAAATGCCTACTAGTTATTATTAACAGATCGAGTTTATTCTAATCATTTGTAGTCCTACACTGAGAAACACACCTTGTAGGAGCACATTCTCTCTGCTAGAGACAAAATAAAAGCTATGCCTGGTACCTGGTTTTCCAGGCTGAACACTACTAACACCCTAAAAATATTAATGTAAATGTGAGTGGCCCATACATATATGCACTCAAATGAATGATGATAATTTTATTGGATTAACATCTAGCACAAGTTAGTGTATTTTATTTGGAGGAAACACCTGGTCAGCCCTCGTGACACTGGATATGAAAGATGAGATGCGGTAGACATGAAAGAAAGGAAGCTATGTACCTTCTGTACAATAAGGAAAAGAAATTGTTGGTTTCCTGCTGAAAAGAGACGATGGGGAAGAAGAATATGAGAGGACAAGGGAGAGAGAGAGTCTAGGGTTTAGTTTGCTCCTTGGATGAATTCAACAGCTTGGCTGCTGTTGAATCTTTATTCTGTGTGTCTTCACAGATCCTTCAATGTCTAACACTGTTGTTCATTACTGCTTGGAGCAAGAGGGTTTTCTTATAGTGTTGAGGCGGTCAAACATCCAAGGAGCAGGGACATCCCCTTAGTTTAGAAAACAAGATGTCATTAACAAATAAATCACCTTCCAAATTTTTCGGAAAGGTCAGAAAGAACAAGACATCTGTAATCTGTAAAATTGGGGTAACTGGGAATCTAAAAATTTGGCCTAGATTTCTGTGAGACCTGAAAGACTACACAAATTCCTGTCCAGATGTAAGATTATCAAGCTGTTTAGAGTTTCACTTTGTTTTGTTTTTTACCATCTCATCAATTTATTTGTCATGGCATGTGCCCAGATGTTCATTACACAGTGTGAGTGTGTGTGTGTGTGTGTGTGTGTGTGTGTGTGTGTGTGTGTGAGGGCGAGAGAGCGAGAAAGTGAGAGAGAGAGAGAGAGAGAAGCATGTTTCTAAATGCATGTTCAACACTGAAGAGGGTTGATAGGACAGTTCTGCTCTTGGACACATCTGCTCCAATAGTGCAGATGGAGAGAGGAGCAATGAATGGCCAGGCCACCCAGTGAAGGAGGTGATATGTGGATTCCCTAGAGGGGGGACTGAGCAGGGACTGGAGAATCTGCCTGATCTGGAACTGAAGTTCCCTATGAGCAACTCCATCTGAGCTCAGTCAGATTTCTTTACCTCGTACTTCCTGTAGAAGATAGATGATAATATGTTCTACTTTACTTTTTTAGTGTATTAGAATACATATCGCACACAGGGTGCTCAGCAGAGTCCTTTGTGCCAAATTCCATGGTAGAATTATCATTATTTTTGTTATCATTATTATTGTTAAATAGTAAAATGTCTCAAGATTGGCATTTAGAGCCAAGATATTCCACAAATATGGAGGGGGTAAAACTTGATCTATACTTTAAGGAATACAAACCTTTTGTACAAGAGAATGAAGTAAAACCTGGGTCTGGATAGGAAAACAAACATGCACACATGTAGGAATTAGCATGTGACATGTGGTGGAGGAAGCCAGCTGATGATGTAAAGGAGGTAGTTGTGACCATAGGGAATGAGATTGGGTGTGAAAGTGGGTCTAGGAAATAATAGAACTTGAACTTCAGAGGAATTTTAGCGCAATGTGATGGGCCAGAGGAGCCATTGCACATTCTGTAGGATGGAAGTAATATGAGCTGGTGGTTTAGAAAGTTTAATCAATTTCGTTATGCAAGCGGGACTGAAGTTCAAAGAGACACTTCTTGAGAAGATGATTGGAAGGCTCTACAGCCATCGACGAATGAGGTGAAGAAGACATGGAGTAATTTGGACTGGAATAAACCAGCTTTTACATGAAGCTGTAAGTAAAGAAGAAATGCTATATAAGAATCCAGATGTAGAGAATAAAAAATAAGAAAGCTAAAGGTGGAAGAGTAATAAGAGGAAAGCATTATGGTTCATCCATAAACTTATATCAAGTGATCCTCATTTAGCATAGAAGGAACCGGAATTAGCTGATAAATATTGCACACTTTTAATGTTATAGAAATGAAAGCAATTTTTTTGTGAGATTAACCAATGGGAAATGGTACTCTTGCATGAATGATTAGCCCTATATTGAAGCATTAAGAGGGAGAACATTAAACTAAATAGATATAGTTTTGAGAGTTCCACTACATTAAAATTTAAGAACAGCTTACTAAAAACAGCCAGATTAGATAGTATCATATTGTATAAAAATGTTATCTTTTTAATATTAGAAATGGTATGGATGATTGATTTTTAAGAGGAAAAATAACCAGAGCTTATATAGGTTAGCCATACAGTTTGAAATTACTAATTTATAAAAAATACACTTAGTTATTTAAGTTCATCTGCTTCATGACAGTTTGAAGACTTGTAAGTTGTCTGTACAGCTTCATAATACATTAAGAAATAAAATCAAAATAGACAGTATTGAAAGACAGCAGAAAAAATAGATGTCATTGGGAGTCTACAATGTGTTTGTCATAATTGTACATTGATGTTAGCTCTGAGTTTCCTGACAGCTAAGACAAAAAGGGAAATATATTGTAATACGGCTCTTATAATGTTTATAAGAAATCATTGAATCTTGATCTGCAGAGACTTTCATGCTTGTATTCAAATGTTAAGTGCTTATCCTTCCACATGACAGATGGTTATCTTTAACTTGAATTTTACAGATGCACTATTTATGAGCAAAAAATACTTTCACTCCTTATAAAAGTTAAGTGCTTATACTTCAGTGGGGACATTCCCTAAAGAGAATAAAAAAACCCAAAATTCCAGGTCAACGACGTCAAAGTAAATATTACAGATAATAATACAATTTAGCAGTAGTTGTGGTAAATTTTAATGACATTTCCAAAACCTATTGGATTCTATGCATCTTAATTTCAGAGACTGTAACATTGACTCAGGATTAATTCAGAGAAGAAAGAAAAGATCTTTCCCATAATCCTTTTTTCCAGTAAATTGTCTTCCTTCTATGTCAGAAGTTCAACATGGTACCGTTTTAAGAATACCGAATGTCTACAACCCAAGATTGTGTGATCTCAAAATAAAAACACATGCATATTTACAAAGGTGCTAAGAACTTTCTGTAAGGACCAAAGATGAACACAGAAGGGTAGGTACGGCTTGTGTGTTGGGTGTGAAGTAGCCAAGAGAATATGGGTGGTATTGTGAAGGAGGCTGATGATAAGCCTCTTGTCAACTAAAGAGACAGAGAGGCATGATTACGGTTAAGTGGTAGGTCCCATCTTCTTTATTTCCTGTAATTTCCTCATTGGGGAAGCACTCAGCCTTGGCAAAGGACTGCCCTTTTTTTCACTCTTTCTGAGAAACTCCTGGGAGGCTGTTTGCCAGGAGGAGAGAACAACATCATCCTGAGTGGTCGGAAAGTGACTCTAGTGGTAATTGGATAATTTGTGGAGCACAACAAAGCACACAATGATAAAATGAGTGGACAAATGTCTTCTGCAAAGCAGAAGCCTTAAGGACCAATATAGAAATTTAGTTGCATAATGAAAGGCTTTAAAAATTAAAAAAATGCACAATTTTTCTTTGAATCCTAGATTACAGATGCTTGCTTTATTGTTATCTATGCATAATTTTAAAGCACCTTGACAGCCTCAATTTCTGTTTCCACCTAATTGTGAAAGTAATATTTATTGACAAAAATTGTCAACTACATTTATTAAAATGGATAATGTATATATCTATTCATTGGCTGATGCCCTTGTATAAAAATTTTGAGAATCTACTATATGGCAAAAATATTAATAGCTGACATATGTAGTATTTAATGTAGTTATATGTAAGTAAATAATTCAATCGAAAGTCACAGGCACTAAAATTATGGTATTGTGGATTCAGAAATCAGAGCAGCTATGTCCACCTCTGTGTGTGTGTGTGTATGCGCGTGTGCATGCGTGCACGCATGTGAGTGCATTATGGGAAACATGGATAGGATCACAAGTGGTTTGAGGAAATCAAGAAGGATTGGAGATTAGTAAAGGAAAGAACTATATGAGAAAAAAAACTTAAGGATAACTTTTAATGTCAAATATAGGAAAACAGTAGAATGAACCCTGATGTATTACCCGTCTCCAACACTCTCAAATCATACACCCTCTCTCAATTAAAAAATGTTTTAAAGTAAATACAAAACAACGATCTATCATTTTTCTGTTTTATATTTTTTCATGATAAGAGGACTTAGCCCAAATCTATCCTCTTAAATAAATTTTAAACAATAGGCCACTGTTAACAATAGACACAGTGTTGTACAACAGATCACTAGAGTTGATTCATTTGGCATAACTAAAACTTAAATCCATTGAACAGAAAACATCAGACTATCTTTTCTACCCATCCTATTGAGTTCAATTTTAAATACTGAGGACAGGTCAGAGAACAGGATAGTGAGAAGAAACACATTTTCTAGAACTGGAAATGGCCTAGGGCCTTCTTTTGGTCATGATCATTTTAAGATATCTCTCCACCAACCATTGCAACTCAGATGTGTTTCCTGTTTCCACTCTGGAGAGAGCCACTGTAGGGGACTTTGCGGAGCCTCCAGATTGTGCGATTTGTTTTCACAGTGCTCTCAGAGCTACCATTCATGTTTGTGTGGGTGGTGCTCTGAAGAAGGCATTCTGGCTCAGGGAATAAGCCCAAACTTAAGTTGACAGAAGCGGACCCCTCCAGGGCCCGGGACAGGTATTTTTTAATTTGCAGTAGGGCATCCTAGAGGCCAGTGGTCCTGATTGCAGCAACTGGTACCTAAAGCCATTTCCTGAGCCTTCTGATCTTCACACTGATCGTAAATCAGACTTCTGATAATAAAGGGGAATTCAACTTTAACAATTTGAACTAAGTCCAAAGGAATTTTCTTTGCTCTTGAATGTAATTATGACATAGTGCTGGTGCAAATATGTCACTGTGTAACGACTGTGCAGATCCATTTTTTGTATAATTATCTTACATAATATTGCCAGTACTACACAGTGTGCCAAAAATTAAATTTGGTATTTTTAATGCTAAAATGAGTAAACACTAATCAGAATGTCAGCATGCGCAATCTCTTTGAATGAAAATACCACATTCAAGCAGCTGTTTGAGTTCTTGCTGTACATGGTCTGCATAGTTAACATGATAAATATGAATAGAATTTTTCTACTGACATTTAATTAAAATGAAATTACCTATCATTGTTACCCACTACATGGAAACTATTATTTATGTTGATATTATTTTAATACCGTATTAGACTGAGATTGAGTTTCTATCAGATTTTTTTTATGAATTGAACACTTTCTGATTGCCTGTTTTCTTTCTAAAGCCAAGGAGTAAATGCTATTGCATTGTGTATGAATAAAACATATTTTCCTCTTCTTTGAAGAGTTAGCGATAAAAACTGAGGAGGTCAGTCTAACTGTAATTGGACACTACTCTCTTTATTTATCCCTTTTGGCTTCTTTAGGTATTTTGGTGCTTTTAAAGTATCCTGTGTTGATTTCTAATTTAGTATCTGATATAGCACTATGATTAATTCTTTGACTATGAATGCCTGTCTAGTCTTCCATTACGTTATTACTATTGTGATTATTTTCAGTTATTGCAATCAAGGTAGTAATACATACGTAGTAGTTTCATTCAGTGTCTATCAATTAACCTATAATCTAAGGCTATCAATTATAAGTAGCCTTAGGTTAATTGCTATATTCCATTGGTCCACCCATCGATTCATCTCTCCATCCATCCATCCATCCATGGAGTTAGGTGTTATAAATTTCTATTTTACCACCGGCAATGCAAACCCCTATGCAATTCAGAAATTCAAGATACTTGATTTCTTAACAGTTGCTTTTATTGACCATTACAGTATAGCATCATATTCTATAAAATCACTCTGGCAGAAATATGCATTTAAGATTTGGTTCTAAGGAAACACCACAGGGTACGAACAGGAAGAAATGCCAGGGGTTTATATTGTCCTTGACTTTCCACGTTAAAGAAATCAACTCATGGTAATTCTGAAGGCTTTTTTTTTTTTTAGGACAGATATTGTTAGATTGATAACAAAGCAAAAACATAGCATAATATTTGTACTCTAATAAATGTGATTTTGGACTTTAAGAAGAAACTATTCTCCCTTCAAAGAAATATCTACCTTTCAGTTGGACAAATGGAGACAAAACAAATTTCTCTGACTCATACCCAAATTGGAATACTTAGGTTTGGGTATGTACAGTCTGGTTTGACTTAAAAGCAAGCTGCTAGATCACAGCAAATAACTAAAACGGCATGGATGCATCACTTAATTTTTAGTTAAGAGGAATGACCACATCATTGATTCCAGTGATTGCTTCTTAAAATAAAATTGTTTGTTTAACAATTATTAGATTTTATAAGAAGGAAATGCAAATAACCTAAAGTCTCATCTGTTAAATAGCATTTACCCACCTGGAGGAAAGAGGAAAGGCAATGAGTGTATATCATAGAGGAACGGTTACCCCAGTGAACTGATGCAAGACTGGTTGGTATTAGGCATTCTAAGTTCTTGTAAGGATTGTCAGTGAGAGGACGGTGCATCACTATTCCACGACAGAGCCTGTTGGAGTTGATTTGGCAGAGGCTGTAAGCAACAAAGAAACTGGCAGCCTTTTAAAACCATCTTATTGTCCATCTTAAGATTTGGGATAAATCAAAAGAAAGAAGCCGGAGTGTAATTATTTTTTAACCTCAATGTCCTTGAGAAAAATTCCTGAATGCTCTGACACTAATTTGCTGTGAAACACATGTAGGATGAGGTGAGTATGAGTGTTAGAAGCTCATGACTACTGATGTGGGTTAGTTCATAAGAGGATTGAGATTTTTAGTATCCCAGAATAACCAGTAGTATCTGTTTCTACAATAGAGCTTTCTCTTACTGTTAGGCTTCAATGTGTCAGGCTTTTTATATTTTTTTTACTTATGTTTATTTACATTTGTTTATACATTTGTTTTTTTAATTAGTGACGCTGCAATTCATGAATGTTGCTTTATGCTATCAATTATGAGTAGCCTTAGGTTAATTGCTATATTTAATTTCCGATTACAGCTACAGCTTCTCATGACTTAGAACTGCCTTAGAATGTAATAATTCTAGTAACAAAGGAAATAGATTGAAATGGGCCAGACAGAAATTCATCTGCTCTCTCATTTTATAAATGGCAAAACACAAAAGTACTCATAATTTGCAACATTGCGGCCCATTTGAAATAAGAAACAACCTCTAAATTAAGACATAACTCTTTATTTCCTCTTAGTTCTTTGAAACAAATCAAGAAAACTATAGTCAGAAGATATATGATCATTTGCCTCATGGCTTAATTTTAGACAATGCCTTTAATCTTTTGATTTCATTGTAAGTTAAAGGGACCACTTGCCTTGCATATTAATTACTTGTGTTTATCAAGTGATCTGTAAATATTTATTATAATAATACAAAGCCCCTTTTTCCTTATATACCTCATTACTTCATTACATTATTATTATCTTTATCATCCAGCTTTGCTTCCTTGACAGTTGTGGAATTTGAGGAGAGAGGAAGAGGTTGAACAGTTGGTTCAAGATGAGATTATGAGTCTCCTTAGAGCCTTTTATGCCAAGCCTGCATCTTGTACTCTGACCTGATATTTCTCTGTCGGAGGAGTACTCGGGGGTCAAGCAGAGACAAGACAGGTGTAATATGAGTTGTTTAGATAAAAGACTCAACTCGAAATGTTGCATGGGAATTAGGAGCAACAAAGGGTGGAAGAAGTTGGATAATAAAATGATAATAAAAGGAAGAAATACTATCAGAAGTCCACCTGCAATAGGAGATAGCTTTCATATGACCACATGTGGCTTGAGAAGTTGGAAGGAGGGGTAGGGGAGGGAATAGAGTGGGAACTGGGGGAGGGCTCAATGAGTGCTGTGTGCATGTATATCTCTACCACCCTGAACTTCATCAAGATGTATGATTACAATGCACCAATAATTTTTTAAATAAACAAAATAATATAAAGGAAGAAATACTATCAGAAGTCCACCTGTAACAGGAGATAGCTTTCATATGACCACATGTGGCTTAAGAAGTTAGAAGGAGGACAGGGGGAGGGAATAGGGTGGGAACTGGGGGAGGGCTCATTGAGTCCTGTGTGCATGTATGCCTCTACCACCCTGAACTTCATCAAGATGTATGATTACAGTGCACCAATAAAAAAATAAAAATTAAATAAAATAATAAAAAGGAAGAAATACTATCAGAAGTCCACTTGTAATAGCAAATAGCTTTCATATGACCACAGGTGGCTTAAAAAGTTGTTGGACTCCACCAGGAACTCTGCTTGCTATATGTCAGTGCAATAGGTAACTCCAGTGATAATCAGGGTGTCATAAATTTGTAACTGTTTTCTGCATGACAGAAATTAGAAATGTGTTCAGGAAAATGTTCTTCAGAAAAACTACTCTAACACCGGGTGACTCCCCTTAGCTGTCTGTTCTCTCCAAGAGCTTTAACCTTACTTTCTTCTTGGTCTGGTTCTCTATTTACCCCACCAAAAATGGGTATCAGAGGAAGGGAACCGGATCCAGCCTCCTATGGGCCTTTCCAATGGACATTCCTTCCTTCATTCAATACATGTGTACAAACCACTCAAATGACCATCTGTTAATTAGAAAATGTTGCCATTTCTCACCTATTACTGTGGATAACCCCATATCTTTCTATGTCATAAGGTTGTGAAAACTGAAGCACACACATTTGTATTTTCCTGCTCATATATTCTTATGAAATTTTTTTTTTCGGTATCGGGGATTGAACCCAGGGGCGTTCTACCTCTGCACTACACCCCCCGCCCTGATCCTATTTTTTTATACTTTATTTTGAAACCGGGTCTCACGAAGTTGCAGAGGGCCTCACTAAGTAGAAAGAGAGAGAGAGAGACAGGGGGAGAGAGAGAGAGAGAGAGAGCTGAGGCTGGACGCGAACCCGGATCCTCTGGTCTCTGCCTCTCAAAGTACTATTCTTATGAATTTTAGTGTTGGATTGTCAAAATGTTCGAATTTCCTTTAAATATAAGGCTCTTAGAGCTGTAATATGTTGAAATTAAAAAGTTCCAATTTACAATAAGAATCACAGGCAAAATGTATTATAATTCAAGTAAGACAAACAACAAAGTAAAAACATATACCAAATTCTGATATAAGTTCCATAGCAGTTAAAGTCCAATATGCCGTTCTGTTTTTTTATAGTCTTTCTGAGAATCTATGTACATTTTAACAATAATATCAAGTCTAAAGATAAAAAAATCACACTTTTTTTTTTTGAGGTACTGGGGATTGAACCCAGGGGCGTTCTACCTCCGAGCTACACCCCCGGCCCTATTTTTTATACTTTTGTGTTGAAACCAGGTCTCACGAAGTTGCAGAGGGCCTCACTAAATAGCTGAGGATGACCACGAACCTGGATTCTCCGGTCTCCGCCTCCCAAGTACTGGGATTACAAGTGTGCGCCACCACACCCAGCAAAAAAATCACACTTGTTATGCCTGCATGCTTTACCTGGAGTTTCTCCTTTTCTCTCCTTCCTTCCTTCCCTGGAAATCCCATTGGGTAGTTTTTTCAGCAGTTGCCCTTTATTCCAGTAAGTAGGCACTCATCACATGACCTGGAAAGTACTGATTTCTTCCCAAACATCCAAAAATACAATGAAACGATTCTGTTTTCATGAACGACCACCCTGTTTTCTATAACGAGGGCTCTGAATTTCTCCAATTCCACAGCTAGTTTACAACTGAGCTGTTCTTTCTTAATTGGTTCTTTTGTGTTGGACCAAAACATATCATGCAATTACTGATTCTACATTGGCAGACAGATCTTCCACAAGTCCCAGCTCACATTGCGCACATCATCTTTCTTTCTCTGAAGAACACCCAGTAAACTCTTTTAAAGCAATGCAGTATTGTTTCTTGAAGTATTTTGTTCATGAAATGAAGAATTTAAATTTTTCATAGTACTATTTTAAAAAATGGTTATCATGATAATGAAATTTGTGTCAAGATGAATCCTGGCTTCACATATTTGGTTTTAATTTTATGGGTGTTTTTTGTATTAAAAATAACATATTAAAGTGTTGAGAAATCTATGAAAATGTCAAAACTATGAACTCTCATTTCAAAATGATTATGTCATAATTATCTTATTTCCATACCAACAATAAGATCATATTATTCAGTGTTAATACATTATGCCGATAGGATAAAATGAATTTCATATTAAAATGTATTTCAATTAAAAATTGTAATGCAAGGTTCTAAATCTCATTAGGCACATGCTATAATTTTTCCAGTAAAATGAAGATGGAGATATTTGTCAATATTTAGAATAATCTTTTAGGTTATTTTAGCTTTGCATCCACGGTTATAAATATTCTGTTTGGAAAACAAATGCCTTATCTAAACTGCAAGTATTCAGAGAAGAAACCGACTTGTTTTGTTTCATAAAAGAAGATGTGGAGAATGCATTTATGACAGTAAATTGTAGAATTACTTCAATTGAGTAACGGTGAGGCAGAGATAGGGAGTATATAAATTTTTATAACATATTTTCGTATACTTGAATATTTCCATGTGTAAATTTTAGATATATAATATGTAAATACAGAAAATATACAATATATTAAAATATTATATATATATTTGTAATCTGATATTTAATTTTACAGTTGAGGAAAATATGTCAAAAAGGGTAAACTTGCCCATAGTCACAGATTTAATGTGGTAGAGCTGGGACTTTACCCCAGGCAGCTTTGTTCTGGAGGTATTGAACTTGGATGCCTCACTGTCCTGCTTCTCCATGGTGTGGTGTGGTATCATGGAACCATATTTATCTATCTTTAGCCTATATCTAGAACAAAATCTAGACGAGAGATGCTCTTCTACATGGAAATCCCACCCCAAGGCATTTTTTAAAATTGTGGATATTTAAAACTTCTAGAAGGAAAATATTTTCCATTGATGGTCATTAAAGCAAGGCTTAAAAATATCTAGAATGGACAGTGGTCTCCATGTGGGATCAGGGGGTTCCATGGTGTGGGTGTGGTTTGAATGTCCCCCAAGGGTTGGTTGTGATGAAAGGTGGGGTCTCTAGAAAGGTGCTGTGGGCAGATGATGGAACTTTGGGGAGGCAGAGCATAGTGGAACCTCCTGCGGTCATTGGGGCTTCAGGTCTTTCTCCTGTAAGCCCTTTGGAAGTTCTCAAAAGAGGCTCATTATAAAAAGAGCAAGCCTGGCCGTCCTCATCTGCTTTCTTTCGGCTCTTGTTTGAGCTGTAACTGCTTGTTCCTCCTGCCACGATGTGCCACTCTCTGCTGACTCACAAGAGGCCCCCAAAAATGGGTCCACCCAGTCTCAGACTTTGAACCTCTAAATCTGTGAGCTAACTAAACCTCCTTTGCATAACTAGTCTATGTCAGGTATTTCATTATAGGAATGCAAAGCTGACTGATATAGTGGGTTCGTTTTTCCCCCACCAATTTTACACGTGAAATTCTCCTCTCTAATAGATCCTTCCTTTTGTCATCTAAAAGACTTTAGTTCTTACAAATATCATTTAAATATGCAAAAACACCTGAGAAAAATAATTCCATTGTTTTAGTGCAATGAATAGACCACATAAGGCCACTAGGAAATAGAGGGAGGGCTGTGTGACCAAGAAAATCGGCTCTAGAAGGAAGAGTGGCAATCTTTGCTTCTTATTTTGCCTGAGGCCAGTGGGTACTGATGGTTACAGTACAAATGACATCCAAATTACATACATCTTAGGACTTGTCACTGACAGCTACCTAAAATATCCATGTGTCTGTATCACTAGGCTTTATTTCTCCTCTAGAGCACAACACACAGATGCAGCCCCTGTGGCAGCACCTCTCTTTAGATTTGGGTAAACTCGATAGCCAGGTCAGTATTTGTAAAATGAACCATGTGGCCTTCTTCACGGTAAAGAATTTTTCTTCCAAGCTGGGCGTGGTGGCGCACGCTTGTAATCCCAGTACTTTGGGAGGCGGAGATCGGAGGATCTGGGTTCGAGGCCAGCCTCAGTTCGCGCGCGTGCGCTCTCTCTCCCTCTCTCTCTCTCTCTCTTTCTCTCTCTCTCTCTCTCTCTCTCTCACTCTCTCTCCCTTTCTCTCTCTCTCTCCCTTTCTACTTAGTGAGGCCCTCCGCAACTTTGTGAGACCCGGTTTCAAAATAAAGTATAAAAAATAGGGCCGGGGGCGTAGCGCGGAGGTAGAATGCCCCTGCGTTCAATCCCCGGTACCGCAAAAAAAAAAAAAAATTTTTTTTTCTTCCCATTTTTAGCAGACCATCAAATAGCAAACTCTGATGTGCGAATGTTGGTGAGACCTCATCTGGCCTACTAAAAATGTTCATGATGTTTAGGGGAATTTTATGATTTTTTGAAACACAGTGTTTCTGTGGGAAATATAAGCAGTGATCCAAATGCTGAGGGAAGGTTTTCCCCTAAACCAGAGCATCGCTATGTGTGTTCTGGAATTATCTCATCCATGGGTACCATCTTCAAATAAAGTATACAAATGTGCCTTTGGGAAATCTACTGGATCTCCTTTTATTTTTGGGGATGTTTTTTCTGAATAAGATGGGACTGCTGAATTCTTCCTTCTGCTCCTAGTAGCCAGGGCAGTTATTGAACAGCACTAGACCTTCACTTGATATTTGTTGAGTGAATAGATAAAAACACAAGGAAGAGAGAAAACAGGCATGAATTCAAAGACATAATAACAATGAGGGGCTGAGGACATTTTGGCTACAAGTTGTAGAATCTGCAAAATACAATCACTCTTTCTAGTGGGGAATTTATCAGATCATCCACAATGGAGTCTGAATTAGAAATCGGAGAAAGGAGTTTATTATAGTGGGAGAGGAGTGGCTAAGCATTAAAAAGTAATGGAAATGAGTCAACTTTAGTGTTTTATGGCATAATGTTAATTTTGACCTTCCTAATGTTCCAAGGACTATAACATTATCACAGTCTTTGATATTTTACAGCTAAAGGACTCCTGTATGTCATCTGTTTATACTTTGTTCATATATGGCTTGGAGACTTCCAGGAAAATCCCCTATCTGTGACCTAAAGGTCCTTAGAAGTACTATGCAAGAAGGTTTTTCCTCTTATGGTAAATAGATGGGATAAATATCTGATTAGACTTCTTGAACAAAGTATGTTTGCATGTAATCATGAACTATCTAAAGGTCTTTTATTGAGAATTTTTTCTTATTTTTTCATTAATTGTGGTTTGTCTAAAGTTTCTTTGTCAAAGCTCTGGCTAGTACTTCAAATTGTAATTCATATGGAAAAATAGGAAGTAAAATTTCTTTGTCTCTTGGTGCTCTGCAATATCTTTATCCTTGAGCTCAAAGATTCAAAGTTATAATGCTGACCCCCCAAAAAAGAGGATCCAGTACTGATTTGGGCAGAAACCATGATAACATATAAGAATGTTCATTGCTACATGTATGTGAAAATTACAAGATTAAAACAAAAAAATTAAACTGTTAGAGTACTTTTCTGCTAAGCACCCTTATATGTATACAAACAAATAGATTCATTAAACACACACACACACAGACACACACATATTCTCAAAATATCTCACATAATATGAATCCATGGTATATCTATAAATGTCATTGTCCAGGAGGGGAGATAATGCTCCATCAAAGAGAAACTGGTAGCCAAACATATTCCCAGGAAGACAATAGATGTATATTAAAGGTAAGCTGAGAGGAAAAGCTTGTACCCACCCTTGAATTCAAAAGCTTCTAAGGATACATGGAATCTTAAAAACACAAAATTCCTTACTTTATAATAAAGGCATCACTTATTGAAAGTGTTTCTTTCCCCATATCTCTTGACCCTAGTAAAACTATGAAGTTAACAAAGTTTAACTTTGCTATGAGGCAAATCCACTTCTAGTCTCTGCTGCTTGCTTTGGCTCAGGTATTTATTTATTTTTACCATTTTGCCTAAAGAAATTCTTCTTATAAGGAATGTGCATTGGTAAACTAATTCTCAGAAGGCATAAAGTGACTTCATCCCTTGCCCTCCAGGGATTACTTGAATTTAAATGAGAACAAAGTTTAAACTGTGTTGGTTGGATATTCTGAAATCTTAGCAGAGAGAGTTATCATGGGGCACTGTAACCAGTTGTGTATCCATGTAGACCAAACCTTGAAGGTACACAAGCATGCGTACACACACACACACACACACACACACACACACACACACACATCTTTGATAATTTTGTTCCATGACTCCTACACATACTCAGAAAGGGTTCCCTTTATGTTTCCTGTTTAAAGTCAAGTTAGAAGTGTCCATTGTGTATTCTACAGACAGAAAAGGAATGCTGAGAGGGCAGGGATACATTATATTCCTATCATCTTCCATCATAGATTCTTTGATTATAATTGAATCATTTATTCTTTCCTTCTGTTTTCAACTGCCTTGCTCTTTCACGTATATATATTCCCCACCATAAACTCTTCAAATGGTTCTTTTCTTTGTCTATTCCCAAATTAAGACATTTCAGTAGGGAGGGGCTCAAAAATATCCAGAATGGTAATCATACATAAGTATGTATAAAAGAGTTGTTTGATCAAAAACAAACAAACCCAGAAAAGAAGTAGGTACTAGCATAGAATTTTAATATAGCAAAATAGGAAGTCAACATGCATGGGTAAGTATGTATTAAAACAAAATAATAAGAATGACAACTTCTTTTTTTGATACTGGAAATTGAGCCCAGGTCTACAATCCCAGCCCTTTTTTAGTTTTTGCTTTGAAACAGGATCTTGCTAGATTGCTGAGGACCTTGCTAAATTGCTGAGGCTAGTCTTGAACCTGCAATCCTCCTGTCTCAGTCTCTAGAGTATGGGGATTACAAGCATGTGACACCATGCCCAGCTGGCAACATACTTTAAACTCATAATTGAAAGACATTAAACATAAGATAATTTGAAAATAGAAAAATCTTGATTAGTTTAAATTGGTCAAAAGATGTGTTCTAAAATGTGTGACATTAAAAGTAATAAAATAGGTAATTTCTTGTCTTTGTGAATCTAAGACAAGCCTACTCAACTTATACCTCTCCCTAAGTGTATGTGTGCTTTCCAGGCCAAGGAAGACCTAAAATGTAAGTCCCACATAGCTTACTGAATATTGTCTTCCTGTTCTTCCCGTTTGTAATGTTTCTTGTAGCTCTCTATACAATTCCTATTTAAAATGTCAGTTGAAAGAGTGATGGGGGAGCTAGCTAGTCAGATGGGCACAGACACCCCCAACCCCCACACATAGAGCATAATTAAGAATATGGCAGTGAATATATGGGATGACCAGCACAGAGTAGGCATTTAATGAGTCACTTCTTTCTTTCCATCTTCTTTACTTCCTTACTTCTTTACTTCTTTACCTCCTTCTTTCTTTCCATCTTCTTTCCTTCTTAATTGCCCTGACACAGTTTTAATCAAAATATCTAAAATTTATATTGGACCAATGACACACATCATGAGAACGTAGTTCAGGTAATAGTAATTAACTTAGTAATTAACTTCGAAGTTAAATATAACTTGATATGAAGATATTAGTCATATTTTTACGATACAGTCTTGACATGCATCAAGACACAAACCAAGACTCCTTTATGGATTTTCGGAAGCACTGCTCAGACTAGGAAATCTTGATGTGATTTTTTTTATGTATATGTTGATTAACCTCTGGAGGTTATATTCTGTCTAACTGGTATTAAGACCTAAATTAATGATGGTCTACAAGTTATATAATAAAGTGCTCAAGGCAATGCCCAGATGTGACAGATTTTACAAATATTCTCACTTTTCTGTTTCTCGAAATCCTATTAAAGATTCTTATGAAAGATTGCACACATGCATGTGTGCACACACATACACACACAGACACACGCATGCATACCTACCTGATAATGAAGAGGGAAAAATCACATATTTCAAGTGACACCAGAGGAAGGACACCTATGATATTTTTTCACACATTTGCATTACATATACGATTCAGAAAACCAACAAATTAATATTTCTGTTTTCTCAAAGTTGTCAAAAAGAAAGAAAATAATTAGTTTCGGAATTCTGGAGCCAGCCCTGCATATCATAACCTTCCTGAATGCTCCCGAGTCTCTGTTTCTTATCAGAGTTGTGATGAATCAGTTGCATGACACTGGGTGTCATTTGCTGATAGCAAATTAGCTCCAACAGCCCGCTATCCATGTAGGACAAGACTGCCATGTGCCTCTTGGTATTATCCCTTGTGTTATAAGTGGAGGGACTTCAGCATCTATTATCCCATTTACAGTTTTGTCTAAGTCGGTGACACCTCATAGCCACAAGGAGCTATTAAAGTGCACAGAGCAGGTGCCTGCACAAGGCAAACCTTAGTCACAAATAGTCAGAGCCCCATGGATTAGAAGAGTGATGGCTTTTTAATATTTAACTTGTGACAGTCTCGATAGCACCGCTTGCAGCCAAGTTACAAAACTCTTTTATTATCTACCTCACGACTGAACCGGGCTTGTTCCAAATTGTGCTAACGGAATATAAAAAGGACGTCTCAGCCTCTGGGTACCATGTTGCCTACTGGACGTCCACATTTCTTATGGAAGGAAAGTTGCATTTCATTGATCTTGTTCTTGTTTAGATGTCAAGTAGATAGAATAAAATGTTGTCCATCCTATGCATAAAAGTTGTTTGATGTATCCTTTTCCCCAGTGAAAAGTATAAAAATGGAACAATGGCCCCGCTCAATATGCACAACTATGATGCCACTTATTTTATATTGCAAGTACTAAGATTTAACATGGTAATAATGAAAATAGTAAAATCTCATTGGGATGAAGGGATCAGGGGAGAAATTCCACTTTTATTACCTAAACTTAATTCTTCAAGGGTATTTTTTGAGGAAAAAGACAGTTGAAATTTATAGGACTCCATGTCTTTTGACTCGAGTCTGTAGAAAATCCTGACTTAGGGCACTGTGAACTAGTCAAATAACACAGGGTGCTATCCACAATATGTTCTAAACCTTTTCATATACAATGGAACAGCTGTGTGGTTAAACACTAATTTTGGAAAATTTTGCATCTGGTAGATGGCAGAGGCACTTTTTTTTTTTTGCGGTACTGGGGATTGAACGCAGGGGCGTTCTACCTCCGCGCTACACCCCCGGCCCTATTTTTTTTTATGCTTTATTTTTGAAACCGGGAGGGCCTCACTAGGTAGAGAGGGGGGGGGGAGAGAGAGAGGAGAGAGAAAGAGAGAGAGATAGATCGCGCGCGCACGCATGCTTGCTGAGGTTGGCCGCGAACCTGGATCCTCCGGTCTCCGCCTCCCAAAGTACTGGGATTACAAGCGTGCACCACCACGCCTGGCTCAGAAGGCACTTTTTAAGAAATAAAAATAATTTGTGTTTCTGGTTGCACAAAAACAATGAAACTTTGATAAATACAAACTCTGTCCTGTTTATTTTATGTGTTTCCACAACTGTGACACCATATACCTTCTGAGATACTTTAAATGAAATTAAATGTTTAAAGCCACATCTCCGACTTACAATTCATCTAGCAAGCAGTCCATTCACATTTTCACTGCTTATCAACAAATGAAGAGGCTGTAGATGCTCAATACATTTTAAAGGTCAATTTTTATGGTTCTATAATTTTAAACTAGCTTAATCCTCAGTGGCTTTTGTAATAAAAGGGAATGAGTTAATGGCCTCTTAACTAAAGTGAACTTTTGATATAGAAGCAAAAAGAATATTAAGTGTGCCCTGGCTTAAGTGAAAAGATTAAGAGCTTTATCCCATGAAATAAATTGGGCAGGACCTAAGATTCAAGACTATAACATTGATATCCAGAAATATTAGAAAGTGTGATGTAAAGAGAGATAGGGCATTTGACATTTTTAAAAAGAGGCACAGACTGATGTGATATCTGTTAAAAACAAAATTTTCACTCTAGCTTATAGTAACCACAGTGTGTGTACAACCCTAAAGAGTTATTCGTGGTCTAAACTATGTCTACCAAGATATCAACACATTATTTTCTTTTTTTTTCTGCTTTATTAAGATATTATTGACAAAAACTTTATATATCTCAGGCATACCCAAGTATATTTTGATATTTTTATACATAATGAAAATATTCTACAAATTGGATAGCATATCCATAAGTTTACATAGTTACCGTGGTTTTTATGGTTAGAAGAATCTGAGCAAATTTCATGTATATAATATAATATATTATTATTAATTATAATCACCATGCAATACATGGTCTCCAAAACATTTTCATCTTATAACTAGAAATTTCTACCCTCTGAACAATATCTCTCCTTTCCCCCAACCCCCATTTTCTTATAATCCCCATTCTACCCTGTGTTGTAGACACGTTCAAGTTACTTTTAGATTCTACATCTTTGTGATATCATGCCTTTCTATGATGTCTTTCTATGATGACCAAACTTCACTCACCAAAATGTTCTCCAACATGTTATACATGATGTTGCAGATGACCAGATTCCCTTCTTTTCATGCATGAATAAGACTTGATAGTCTGTAGATAACCACATTTTCTTTAACCATTCATCCACCGATGGACACATGAGTTGTTTTTATACCTTGGTCATGATAAACAAATGCCAAAATGAACTTAGGAATGCCAATGTCTCCTGGGGATAGTGATTTCGCTTCCTCTGGCTATATTACCCAAAAGTGGAATTGCTAGGCCCTATAGTAATTTCATCTTGACTTTTGTGATGAAACTTTATAACCGGTTTCCATAATGAATGCACTAATTTGCATTCGCATCAGCAGTGTGCCAGGGTTCCCTTCTTTCCACATTCTCATCAACATTGTGATCTTTTTTACTTTTCAATCACAGCCATCCTAGCAGGTTTCAGGAAATGCCACATTGTGGTTTGATTTGCAGCTCACTGGTAGTACCAGGATGCTTTTGCCTCGACCGAATTGGGATTAGACCATTTTTTATAAACTTTACTCAATGCCTCATGTTTTAAGCAAAAGATAGGATCTATCCATGATCCTATTCCTTTTTTATAGGATATAGGCATGATAATAATTCCTTTGTTTTTTCCCTTTTTACTTATGCTCTCATCTGCCATATAGTGAAGTTAGCTACACATGCATATCTTTGCCAACTATTTCCTCAAGTGTGAATATACGTATTGGCCTTTTTCTTTTTTTTAATTTTGGGAGCCCAGTATACAGCTTGTATTAAATAAATACTTGATCTCTCTAATTTTTAATGTTCCTAATGGCTTTTTCAATGATATTGCTGGTCTCAGCTAGCCGTAGTGCTGCACACCTTTAATCCCAGTACTTGGAAGGCTGAGACAAGAGAATTGCAGGTTTGAGGCCAGCCTCAGCAATTTAGTGAGACCCTCAGCAACTTTGCAAGACCCTATTTCAAAAATAAAAAATAAAATAGATCTGGGAGTGTAGCTTGGACCTTGAAAGCCCCTGGGTTCAATCCCCAGTACCAGAAAAAAATAATATTGCTAGGGTCTTACTTAAAAAAAAAAACTTATGTTTGATTTTTATTTCTGCAGTTTTTCTACACTATTGCTATGTACCAAACTTTAATGATACTTTATATCAGTTCTCTTCTTACTATGAAGCTCTTCATTTTAACATACTATTATTACTACAATACTTTCTAGATCTCCTTCCCCTCTCAGTGTCTACCTTGATTCCACTCCACCTACAGCTCCAGGGCTGCGTCTCCTCGATTATGTCCCTGCCCTGGTATTCTGTAACAATTCTCTATTTCCTATTGCGCCAAGGTGTAAATTTTTCCTCAAAGTTTTACACCTTCCATAATTTAGCTGAGCATTTTTCTGCAACTTTATTTTCCATGATGCTGCAATACAATGCATCAGTTAGAACCCCTCATTCATTGAGTCAACAGTGACTTCCACCAATAATGTGCCAAGGACTGTTTGAGATTCTGAAAGTATTGCAGAGTTCCCGTATCTTTCTTGATGTCAGCAGTGTGGGCGGCTGCAATTGTCTCTTCCCTCATAAAGCACACAATCAAATGAATGTATAAAAAATTACAAGACTGTGTCTATTGCTGCTAAGTCCTATGAACAAAACTAAAGTATGATCAAGGTTAGGCAGCAATGGAGAGATGGGGGATGCTATATATTATGGATTAGTGAAGGAAAGTCTCTCTGACAACTCAATGGAATGGGAAACCATTTATATTCCTCCTTTCTGAAATTCCCAATAAAAGAGAATAGCAAGACCAAAGACTTTAAAGATGGAATAAATTTAACTGTTGGCTGGGCGTGGTGGCGCACGCTTGTAACCCCAGTACTTTGGGAGGCGGAGACCGGGGGATCCGGGTTCGTGGCCAGCCTCAGCTCTCTTGCTCTCTCTCCCTGTCTCTCTCTCTCTCTCTCTCCTTAGTGAGGCCCTCCGCAACTTCGTGAGACCTGGTTTCAAAATAAAGTATAAAAAATAGGGCCGGGGGCGTAGCGCGGAGGTAGAACGCCTCTGTGTTCAATCCCCGGTACTGCAATAAATAAATAAATAAATAAATAAATAAATAAATAAATTGAGCTTTTGGAGGAAAAGCAGGGAGAGCTGATATAGTGGCTTACGTTAGGGTGGAGTAGGAACAATAAAAGTGAACATAGATGTTAAATGCAACTTCATTTTTATTAAATTCAGCAATTAACAAATGTATATTATCTACCATGTGTTCAAGCTAGTACTGGATTCAAATCACATCATTTCAATTAACCTAAATATAATAATGCTTCAGATTTTTGGAGCCAAGTAATATTCCATTTTAATGATTCCAAGATCTAAAATGTAACCAATTACAAAATATAAGCAATGAGCAGAAAGTGTTTCTCTAGCTCAGAGTAAAGATAAAAGGCCTCTGAATAGCACCGGGTAGTGAGGCTGGTGATCTACCTCCCAGAAGAAGGTTAATCTCTCACAGGTCTGGTGCCTACTGCTCATTGCACCCCTTTTTTCTCCATGTGGCAACTCATTCTGTAGGGACACGCCATGAGGTTCAGTTTGGTCTCCTGGGGATGGTGAGCTCGGGGCAGCTATAAGTCCCTTAGGTGGCTGGCATGTCTTGGAGCCAGCTTTCCAAGAGGCTTCCAGAAAAGCTACAGTACCTCAGATGACCTCAGCTCAGATACACCATGTCACCTGCTGATTCTGTTGTCAACGCTAGGTTGGAAGAATCAGAATTAGACTACCTGTCAATGGAGAGGGGAGCAAAGAATTTACAATCACCTTTCATCTGTCACACAAATAATGCAGAATTTAACAATTCTATTGCAGAATATATCCATGATATGCATGATTGTTTTAATATTTATTTAAAAAGTTAAACTTTTTTTTTACTTGGCGGCACCGGGGATTGAATCCAAGGGCATTCTACCTCCGGGCTACACCCCAAGCCCTATTTTTTATTCTTTATTTTGAAACAGGGTCTCACTAAGTTGCAGAGGGCCTCACTAAGTAGCTGAGGCTGTCCACGAACCTGTGATCCTCCTGTCTCAGCCTCCCAAGTACTGGGATTACAAGCGTGCACCACCACACCTGGCTAAAAGTTAAAAATTTTTGAAAGTTGTTTACCAAATCCAGAAACAGGTTATCATATATTTAAGCGTATTTTCATAGGAGAAACTTAAAATTAATTTTTATTCTTCAGTTATTACTAACTATATATGTGGAACCCCTAAACACAAACACACACACACACACA
>PVJS01014921.1:0-39658 GCA_004027185.1 Glis glis | reverse complement strand
TGTGTCTTGAAGGTGGCTAGTCTCTCCTGCGTGGTTATTCCTGGCTCTCTGTTTTGTGTTTCAATATGTTCTTCAATATTTGTGTCCCTTGTCACTTCCCTGTTGTTCTGTCAGTAGATTGTTGGTACTGGGTTGCAATTACTCTAGATTCCCTTCTGTCTGTTGCTATGGAGTTGTTGGTGAGATCCAGATGTCCAGGTCCGTGGACCTTTTTGTCCCCTCTCTGCTAGTCGCAGGGTCCCTTCAGGACTGTCCCTGGTGCAGGCAGGGAGGCTAGCTCTACTGCCCGCGCTCTACAGTCCACAGGCGACCCACTTTTCTCTGCGCTTTAGTTCAAGCGGGGATCTCTGGAGCCCAGTTCCCAAGTCACCTTGTGTCTGTCTGTTTGGATGTGTACTCCCTGTAGCTGGATGCAGGCCGGTGGCACACTGGCGCACCCCCCCCCCTTTACAGCAGGGTTTCCCCTGGGCTTTCCTAGTTGTATGCCTGATCCTGGCTATTTCTGCCAGTGGGGTCCCTCTTGGCCTATCCCCAACGTAGATGTGGATGCGTGCTCTGCAGCCCACACACGGCCCAGTTTTCTCTCCGCTTTCGCTCAGGTGGGGAGCTTTGGCTTCACTATCCCGAGCCCTTTGAGTCTATTTCAGTGGCGGGGAGCTCTGGCTTCGGCGCGGGCAGCCCACCCTACCCGTTTGGGATGCAAACTTTCCAGGGCGCTGGGGCTTTCTACTTCCTCCAGCGGGGTCCCACCAGATCTGTCCCCGGCGCAGATGCGGATGCGTGCTCTGCGGCCCTCCCACGGCCGCTTTTCTCTCCGCTTTGGCTCAGGCGGGGGGGCTCTGGGCAATAGCAAAAATTTAAATCAAAAGATTTTTAGACATGGATCGACTCAGAATGAATATCCCTGAAAAGTAATTTTTAGTTTTCTCTACATTTCTATTTACATTACCTATATAGCTGATATTGTTTTCATTGGGAATGGGTGGCATTATATAATGACATCTGAAAGCTGATCCATATAAAATCCTGTACCATGAGATCTGGGATATGATTATGTTCACAAACCTAGTGAATCCAAACATACTCTAGTCACCATCCCAGCACCTGGGCATGTGTGCTGTATAGGTGGGGGGAACTTGTTTCTGTTGAGAATTAATGGAGAATATTTCAAATTTTAATTAATATTTATTATTCCAAACCTACTTTCATCTCTCTACCTCAACCTCACCAAGTGCTGTGTGCATGTATGTCACTATCACTATGAACTACATTATGATGTGAGACTATAATGCACCAACAAAAGTATTTTAAAAAATAAGAAAAAGAAAAAAACAAAATATAAATGCTAATAAACATTTCCAAATTATGTGATTTACTAATAAATAAATATAATAAAAACATGAAACTTTTAGCGAGGCGTGGTGGCGCACATTTGTAATCCCAGTACTTGGGAGGCTGAGACAGGAGGATCACAGGTTCACGGCCAGCCTCAGCTACTTAATGAGGCCCTCTGCAACTTAGTGATACCCTGTTTTAAAATAAAGAACAAAAAATAGGTCTGGGGGTGTAGCTCAGAGGAAGAATGTATTCCCTGGGTTCAATCCCCAGTACCGCAAAAAAAAAAAAAATAAAAATGAAACTTTAAAAAAGCCTGTGTAAGATCATTGACAGAATTAAATAAAAACAAACCTACATAAATGATGATTGCTAGTACAAGAGAATATTTGGGGATATTGAGTTAAAGCTCCCTATTGAGGTAACATCTATGGATACACTTTGGTTGGGAAAGTAAGTAAATTTGCCCTTTGAAAAATTAACCAGTAAATTAAAGCCTTCCTTCAGGACTAAAATAAAAGTTTCAAATAACTGATAATGATGGAGCAAAAAGAGTAACTGAGCTGATAAAAGAATATAAGAAGGTCCCTGAAGGGATATGTGTATCATTAGTATGCTTTATAGAGGTGATTTTTACCCTCATTTTATGGTTTAAATTCTGGTGGCCATTGGAGTGTCAGTATGCTTAAGACTTATTAAATATTGCAAGGACCATTGTAGGACAAAAAAATGAAAAAAAATGAGAAATATGTGACAAGGATTTATTGGCTGAAGTCAAAGGGTAGACAGTGGAGAAAAAAGTTACAGAAACTGCCTCAGAATCCATTTCTCTACCAATAATGGAGGAATATTCCCAGGAAGGAAAAGGCAAGTGTTTCAGTCAAACACTTTTTAAACATGATAATAACTGTCTGGTAACAGACTAATAATTGTTAGCAGATTAATCACTGTTGGCAGGAGCATATTTATCTGTGGGATCCTTTTAGAAGGATGACACTTGGTATAAAATTTTTTATACTAAAGAAATTAAAGTCAAAGAAATCATGAGGCATATCCCAGTAAAATGTCATGAAAATCTTCTAAGAATCTGGATATAAGATAGAGAAGTTTCATAATCTAAAAGCTGTCTCACTGGACCTAGGGGCTGTGTGGTATACCCAAGACCTCCCCCTGTTATGCCAATGTCATATGAGTGATTGAATCCTTGATACCAGGTAAGAATTCAGATCCATGGGAGTGTTATTAGATAATCAGATCCTTTGTGTTAGCTCATAGTAAATGAACTACAAATTCAATCATTAACCTGCAAAGAATATCATTCTGTAATGCTAAGGAAAATTAATCTCAGATACAAAATTGTAGCCACCATGTTTTCTTTGATAACATTATCTACCAAGCTATCTTCTATCAACCTTCTATCTATCCATATCTATCTACTAAATATAAAGTCATAAAGACAGTTTTGTCCAATGTCCACATACAGAAACCTAAAATATTAATTAAGAAGTAAGGGAATACATGTAAATATTGATTGTAAATAATGAGGGCTTTTTCTAGTTATCTCTTCATCTCAAGATGATTAACTGGTGGCTATTGATTGCTGAAAATGGAAACATTAGAGCTAAGGACTGGCAGATATGTATATAAGTAAAGTATCCAGCACTAAAGTCTAAGGAGAGAGTTTTTGCTGAATTGCATACCATTCATTTAATCAATTAACATGTGTCCAGCAGTATCCTCTATATACTTACCCATTACTGTACTTGATTCTAGGGCAAAAAAAGATGAATAGCGCAGGTTACTTCTATTAAGAGGATACTATTATAATAGTTGCGAGAGGTAGGTAAGTCATATGTTATGAGCAAAAACACCTAGAGATAATAGATACACACAAGAAAAGGATCAAATACAGACTTGGGGTGGGCGAATGGGATGGGATGAGCAGTGGAGAAGGACTCTCCCATTTGTGCGGCAAAATCAGATATATAAGTTGCTATTTTAGCCGGCATTCTCACTACAATCCCAGACACCTAACCACCACAACTTAGAGGAAGGATTACTTGCTCATATATAGTTTCAGAGATTTCAGGGGTTCAGCCCATGTCAGGCCAAGTTACATGTGCGGAGATCAGAGCATGGTGGTGGGAGGCAGAGAAAGAAGAGCTCAAGGGCTCTGCTCTGATATCACAGAAGCCAGAAGCAAGAGAGAGCTTGCAAGGAGATCTAAGAAAAAAAGCACAATCCCCAAGGCCACACCCCAGTGACCCACCTCCTCCAGCCACACCCAACCTGCCTAGGTTACAACCCTCAGGATTTAATTATATCAACTCTGAACCTTCATATATGAGTGCTTTCAGGGGACAGTCTATATCTAAACCATAGCCTTATTATTTCTACCTTAAAGCAGTTATTTTTAAAAAAGAATCCATGTTAAAGTATATAACAGTAAGAAAAAGTAATGAAGGTACTTGCTGAAGCCTGCTGCCTAGGAGTTCTTTAGTATTTCTTACCCCCCACCCCCACACACATACATATCAAATATAATTGAAGACACTTATCACTTGTTGTCAAATATAAAAATAATTTTGGTAGTTAATTGAAATGTTTTACATAATCAAAAAGCAAGAATCACAACAGAATATAGCATTTTGCTTTTTCTCATCTGTCCTTATAAATACAACACATAGAGTTTTTTTAATCAGAATTCTTGGCAGAGAAGAAACTCTAACCTTGGTACAAAAGAGAGATCGACATTTTATAAAATACATAGATATTTTTAAGAATAAAGGAGATATAACACAGCCTAGTAAAATATATTTAACCTTAGTTAACTAACACTGAAAATTCGGACTGTTGTCTCTCCTAACTCCTTCTTTTCTCAAGAAGTGATCCTTCTCTTCTGAAAACTCCTAATTTTATTAGCATCTATATATAAACAGAATAGCAAAAGAGAGGTCCTTCTCATCTTCAAACTTATAATGTTTCTTTTATTTTCTTTTCCTTTTTTTTTTGGTACTGGGAATTGAACCCATGAGCATTCTACCCCATGTGTGATACAACCAGCTTTATATTTATTTGTTTTTATTTTGAAACAGGGTTTTGCTAAGATGCTGAGGGTCTTACCAAGTTCCTGAGTCTGGCCTAGGACCTGTGATCCTCCTATCTCAGCCTCCCAAGTACTGGGATTACAGATGCGTGTCAACATGCCTGGTTAAAATTTGTAACTTTCATATGTATAAAATAACAATTTTTCTGAATCCTATCTGATCTACCACAGTCTGTTTCCTGGATTTCTATATTTTTAAATAACTTCTGATGGAAGTAACAACTGTGTTTCCACTATAAAAGCCACTGGGTTCCTTTATCCAACCCTGAAAAACTGGTGGATTCAGAGATTATTTGAAAAAAGTCTGACTGACTAGCTCATTTGATAAATACAGAGGTACTAGGAATGCCAGGCATCAAGGGTTGAATTAGCCCTTGATTCAGCTTTTTTTTCTCTTTAATGATAGCTGTCAACTACTCAAAATATAGGGGGTTCCTGTAAAAATAAAGGCTATTGAGAATCTATTTGTGGCAGGGATCATATTACATACAATTCATATATTATCACATTTAGTACTTTTAAATACCTATGTAGTTTATTATTTCCCATTTCAAAGGTAAGGAGGCTGGAAATATGAGACGTTAACTTCATTATATAAGTATTGAAGTGGTAGTGAGATTTAAACTTAAAACCAAATCACCACTCAGATAAGCAATAGCTATCTCCCCAAAGATTTCTATTAGTCATACAAGGAACCAATTGAATAATATGAATATATACACACAAACATTTCTGATTCTTGGAAAGGAATACACACACACACACACACACACACACACACACACACACAATGTTAAGGCTATTGTTGGGGTAGCATTCTTCCTACATAATCACACACACACACACACACACACACACACACACAAATATATACCTTACTATTATGTTTACTGAATAAATCTTTTAAATATTTTTTAAATTCTATTCAACAAAAAAGTAATTGCAAAAAAGGGTTTTAATGTGTTGTTTGTTTTATTTTGTTTTGTGTGTGTGGTACTGGGGATTGAACCCAGGGGCATTCTACCTCTGAGCTACACTGGCAGCCCATTTTTATTTTGAAACAAGGTCTTGCACTGCAGGCTTTTTTTTTTTTTTTTGAAACAGGGTCTTATACTGCAGGCTGGCCTTGAACCAGCAATCCTCCTGTCTCAGCCTCCCAAGTACTGGGTTAGAGGTGTGTGCCGGAGGTCTGGCAGTTTTAATGTTTCTTTTTATGATTCTGCTTATGATAAGATATTCTCAAAGGAATATAAAAGTAATAATACTTTCTGGCAAGTAATTGTCAATAACCTTAGGCATTTCAATTAAGCTACGATTCAAAGTTTTTGAAGCAAAGTTTCTAAGTTTATGTAACTCTTTCCATAGGATTTAATGTCTATGAATCTTGAGGGGGTGTGGTATTTGGTACCCAAATATCAAAATTCTCACAAATTAGTAAACCAGGCAGCATCAATAAAACAGAGTAGAATAATTATTTCAGAAACAATAGCCAGAGTGTGATGTTTTAAAAGTAAAGAAAAACATAAATGATCCATCTCTTTTTTTAGTTACCTAAATCACCTCAAGATAAATGATGCTGTATAATTAAATAGAGGAAAGTTTACTTTGTGCAGATCCATGGGGAGTAGTAAATCTTTAACACTTACTGAATTCATGTTAACTAGATACCCATGAAAGGCATTGGTATTATTCAAAATGGTTACAGGATTTTAAAAAAGAAAAGAGTATTATTTAGGTGAATTTAAGCTTTTTTCAGTCAAATATAAAAAAAAGAAGTAAACCTTTACCAAAACAAGAGCAATGGGTGATAAAGATACATCAGCATCCCATTGAAAAGACAACAGGAAAGAGTAAAACCGGCATATGCTAGCAGTGCATGGCAGGAAAGAGGTTTAAAATGCAGCCCTTCCCTACGAAGGACAGGTTAGCTATCAGAAGGATAGCTGGAATAAGGAAACAGACACTGGTACATTTTTGAGCATTACTGGGTCATGTGCTGAATTGCTCTGAGTTAAATGCCCTTTCTGAACCTTCCTTTTTCCTTCAGTAAAGAATCAGAACAAAATATCCTCTTACAAGGTTATTGTGAGGCTCACTTGAAATAATGAACATTAAAACACTTTGAAAATTGCACAGTGCTATAAAATATAATGCATTTTATAACTTTGTAGAGTGAAAATTATTCAGAGATAATTAATATATAGAAGTGTGAATACAAGAGAAGCCAGAGGGTTGAATAATCCATTAAAAACAGCCACATTTTAAGAGAGTTCCTGCCCATCTGGATGATGAGATTGTCAGTGATACAGGACTCGGAGGGCACTGGGTCCCCACCCACATTCTCTCCTTGGTCATTTACTAGGCTGGGCCACCCTGGGAAACAAAAGGGAAAAAAGGGAGAACCTGATAGAAAACCTGTCTAGGCTCTGCTTCATCCTAGAAAATGGAAGACCAAGGTTTCTCAATCTTCCAAAGCCCAAAATAAGCAGAGCCAGAGGACTTACTGGGAGTGGCTTTTGTTCAGCATTACCTGGTGGATTCTGGTTTCGAGGTATCATAGTTAAGCAACTACAAATACAATGACCTTGATGGTAAATTGAACTTGATGACATTTTGTCCTTGGTGCTAGATGGCATGCCTTGAGGAACCCATAATGTCTTAACCACCTCGACTCAATCCCTGACTTCAACCTTATGCTCATCAGCACTTCCACTTTTCCCTCTCTGTGAACACTCAAATGAATGATTGCACATGACCTCGGCATAGCGAAGGACAGGGGACAACCCTCAAGGAGATGCAGTGAGACAGGAGTGGAAGTTAGAAAGGGCCACGCCACTATACTCTGCGTGTGTGTGTGTGTGTGTGTGTGTGTGTGTGTCCGTCCCAGGGGCATTCTACCACTGAGCTATAATCCCAGCCTACTGACTTACTATTTATTTATTTATTTATTTATTTATTTATTTATTTATTTTTCAAACAGGGTATCACTAAGTTGCCGAGGCTGTCCTTGAACCTGCAATCTTCCTGTCTCAGTCTCCCAAGTACTGGAATTACAGGCGTACTCCACCACCCCTGGGCATTAATATACTTTTACATTGTGATAACATGCCCTAAAAGTAATTTTTTTGCCTCGTTTTCTACCCTAAAATTAAACTCCCTGCCCTTACCTCCCCAAGGAAAAAGCCAGTCCCCCAAGGACGAAACCAGTTCCTGCCCTTATCGCCTCTAGAATCACGCCTCGCAGCCCCCCTCAGCTGCAGTTCTGGGCTCCTGGCCGGGCCAGCACAGACTGGACTTCCAATGCTAGCAAGCGTCACTTCCACCCAGACCAGCCCCCCCCCTTCCTGGGTGCTCAGCCCTGGGTGCCCCTAGACCTACCCCCTTGCTTCTAAATAAGGAAATTTTACTATGATTGGTCGATTTGGAGCATACCCCGGGAACTCTGCTTGCTCTCTATAAAAGGAAGTGGTGAACTGTACAACTGGCTGCCATTTTTTTGACTTGCTGGAGAGTGGTGGCCCCGCAGTAATAAATGCTTCCCGCCTTAACTGAGTCTGGTCTCTGACACTTTGTCCTAAACATAGGGTACAACAACATCCCTAGTATGTGTCAGGCACTGTGATTATTATTTGACTGAGGGTTTTCTTTGTATCATTACAACAGTCCTGTCAAAATATATACTTTTAAAATTACTTTGAAGCTTCAGATAAGGGAAATTAATATCAGAAAGGAAATATTGTTTAGGAAATGATTACTGGAGTCAAGAATTGAATCCACATCCAAGGTCCATGTTTTTGTACTAGAACAGCACTTAGACTTAATGGAGGTTTTTGTATTCATTATCATTTTTGCTTTCTTGTGACTGTGCTAATAGCAGGGGAACACTTCCATCCAACAAAATCTCAGAGAAACTGAACTATAAATGTGCTTAATCTGGTGGAGAGAGGGGGGGGGCTTTTGTTGTTAACCTTCAACAATAACCCATGGCTCCTATGACATTTTTTCCTAAGGCTTCGTCCCTCTCTAGAACTGTTGAAAATTCACCCACCTCATCCAGTTAAAGTCTGACATGTCTCTGAAAGTTGTTTGGTAGGTGCAGAGGGAGGTGTAGAGGATGTCATTGAATGAGACTTCTGAAAGGGAGAGGACAGCCACAGAAAAGAGACAGAACTGGGGCTCCAAACTTAATTTGCCTGTTTCACAATTCTAGACAATCACTCCTGGCTATAATACATTCCGTGTCAACTAGGCTAATGATTATAATGAGAATTTATTTTGATCAGCATCCACTCCAATTATGAATCATATGTTTTCCTAGTCACACCTTACATTAAAGAAATGTCTGACTTATAATTGCTTCATTTGTCCTTAAGAAAAAAGATTGATAAATGCATTTTAAAGGCACCATTAATGAATTAAACAGCATTTTAATTAATGTGCCTTTAATTAAACAAAATAAATTTTCTTCACAAAGATCCTAAGTAATTTTTTCCATCCCTCTAGGAGAAAGAGCAGCATCAAATGGTTCGGTTCATTAGGTTTTAAAGTTTTAAGTGACTGAAAAGTTGGATGTCTAACTCCATATTACTGCTCATTCACAATGGGAAATTAATAGCTCATAAATAAGACTTTTCTTAAGAGCAAATCAGAGCAAACATTTTCTAAGATAGGCATTTCCAAAAGTGGAATTTATTTTAACTTCTATCTTTTGCCTGAGGTGGGTACATCCCAACAAAGGAACACAGCAGCTATGATGGACCACATTAATTTAAGAGCCAAAGTGCACACAACTGAAGCTCAGCTTCTCCAGCCCTTTTTCTCCTATTCTAGGGAAGAAAGCCTTTTAAATTATTTCTGTGTTAATTTACATGCAAACACTCAGCCTGAGCAAATGTAACATTGTTATCCAAAGAATTTGGTGGGAAAAATCTCTTCAGCAATAGCAAATAATTAGTATATAATAACATCTCTAAAAGGTATAAAGGTCAAGTTTCTCTTTCTGCAGCAGAATTGTAAAGCAGATTTAATGTTGGTGTTTGGTCAAAACACAGAGAAAAGCAAATTTAACACTGCTCCCCCTAATATGTTGGAAGCTAGGGAGAATAGGGCATAGGAGGGAGTCCAGACAAAGATGGAGAAAACATTAGGTGAGTAAAGAAGGCGACCTAACTGAGGGAGATGGGAGGGGGGAAGAGGGGAACACCCTAATGCTCAGGATGTACATACACAACCTTATCAAAGTCAACTACTATGCTGAGCACAAGATGGAGGGAAGGGAGAGGGAATGGGGATGGGAATTTGGGGAGGGCTAATTGACTGATGTGTGCATGTATACTTACACCACCCTGAAACTCGTCAAGATGTATGATTACAATGCACCAATAAATTTTTAAAAAACTGCTACCACTGAAAAAGAAGTTGAAAGATGATGTTCTTCTTTAGTTTCATGTTTGAGGTTCTCCAAAATAGTGCCCAATCTTCAAACATCGAGAAAGAAAATGTGGTCTATACACACAATGAAGTTTTACTTAGTCATAAAATAGAACAAAATTATGTCATTTGGAGATAAATTGATAGAACTGGAGAACATCATGCTAACTGAGATCATCCAATCTCAAAAAGTCCAGGGTCATATGTTTTCTCTCATATGTGGAAACTAGAAAGAAAATAGGAGACAAAGGGGAGTTCATGAAAATGAGAAGAGAGACCAGTAGAATGATGGAAGGGGATCGAAGAAGAGAGGAGGGGAGGGAAAAAGAGACTTGAGAAAGGACAGAACATAATGTTCATATATGAATATATCACTACCAATCTCATTAGCATGTATGCTGAGGGAGGAGAGAGGTAGCAGGTGGGATGTGGAGGGAAATGCACCAAGAGATGTTGTATGCATGTATGAATGCATCAGTTTGCATCACACTAAAATCTATAATTACAATGCAAAAATTAAATTCCAAAAAATAAAAACAAACACAATGAAAATGCTAATCTCTGATAGGCCACGTCAAAGTTTTATGCTTAGAATTCTCTGCTCTCTATCTCACTCAGTGGATCTTAAACTTTAATGTATGCAAGTATCATTGAAAGATGCTAATTTGAAGTGAAAATCCCAAGACACAGTCCAAAGTTTCCAATTCAGTGGGCCTAGGTTAGAACTTTAACAATTCTATTTATGTGATTCTGAAGAAACAGAGAGATCTAAAATGTGGGGTTTTCTGTGAATATATTATACTTTGCAGAAAATTGGAAAATTCATAGGGAAAAATGCTGAAAAGAAAACATAATTACCTCTAGTACCATCACTTCAGTGGAGCTACTCATTAATCCGTACAATGATTTCTAGAAATATAATGATTATCCACAGTTTTCTTCATGCTGTATATATTTTCTGTAATATTGCATATCTAATTTAATATCACAAGTTATTTCCCCAAGTCATTAAAAACTGCCTAAGTATAAAATTCTGTGCTGAATATAATTTTTTCTCAAGATTTTTATGCATTTTTTCATGGTCTTCTAAAGCACAGTATTGCTAATGAAAGTCTAATGATAGATTTCTGGTTGCTTTGTAGGTGACTTGATTTTCAACTCTGAAAACTTAGCGGATATTATCTCATGCTTGATGCTTTGAAGTATCATCAACCTGTATTACATGAATAAAAACCTATGAAATGAGAGGGTATACAATGGAATTTTGCTAAATATATTTCTATATTTTATTCTATTCGTTTAATAATAAACCTTAGAGATTTCTTCCATGTTAATATTTTAATATCTCATTTCTTTCAATGGCTAAGTAGAATTCAGTTTTACAAATATACTATAATTTGTCTAACCACTCCCCAAATGATGAACATTTCAATATTCTAAATCTTGCCCAATTAAAATTCATGCTGCAATTAACATGCTTGGACATGTATATTGGGAACTTGTTCAAGTATTTTTACAACATGGAATCTTGAACATAAAAATTTTTGAAAAAAGAATATGTATATTTACTTTTTATATTTTTAGACTGATACTGCAAATCTGGAAATCAGATACTAAGATAAAGATTTGTGTATTATAAATTTGTTGTGGGATACTCTAAGGATATTCTAAGGCTCTCTGTATGCATAACAGGAGAAGTTGAATTTGCTACAAAGGCTTCATCCATACCCAACTGAGACTGTGGAGCTGAGACACTCTTTTAAAGATGTTCTTCCTCAGTGGAGAAATGTGCTAGGATATTATATCCTTAGATCAGCCCATCATTGGCTGCCCAGGGAAAGTGCATAGTCTTGCCAATATGACTCCCTTCAATTCTCAGAGACATTCAGCTGGAAAATTTCACTCCACTTCTCAGCAGCTGAGATAATGAGTATTGAAGCACTTGGGAGAGTAGGGCTCTGGCCAATGAAACAAAGCATCCACTACAATCCACCCCTTTGTGCTTTTGATACCCACTGTCTTACATAAATTCTCACAGCAGCTTCTAATCAGTTGCTCCCATTTTATTCAGGAAAATTTATGAGATGAGGCTTAGTGTAATGAGCTATAGTCCCTTAACTCCACAAAAATAAAATAAAATAAAAAATAACAGTATCTCATTCTTCTATTTTTTTCTAGATGCTTCACCTTTGATGTTCACCTCTGCTGGACAAGGAGATTTACCTGGTAGAGTGACCCACTTGGACTTTCCTCCATGAGGCATCAAAGGACCACATCCTATAAAATAAAAAATAGACAATTTTTTAAAACTCTAAAGTTTTAAGTAAGACCCCTAAACTTCCAGAACCAAGAACTATAAGAAGACAAGCACATGCTTTATGAGTGGGTCACTAGGAATTAGGGTAAGTGGAGCCACTTCTTCTTTGTTTCTGGATTCATTTATTCTACCTATTAGAGGCACAGAACCATATACTTGTCATTGATTTTGTACAGACACAACATTCTGAAAATGGCACCCATGTTCTCAATGTACTGTCTCCAAACTGGTACCTTAGTTGTACTTTCACTAACACTTTAGAAGACCAGTATTTTCTGAGTGGTATAAAAATGTGAATAAGCTGGTGAATCCCATGTACATATAATTACTCCATCTGCCTTGCACTGAAATAAGATCATGGGTAAGGGCCTGTAAACATTTCATAAGCCTGGTAAAAGTCCTATGGTCAGTAAAAGAAAACTTGAGCTCAAAATATATGTATAAGTCAATTCTAGAAAAGAAGCTTATCAGCCCTTCTAGGACAGAAATCACCCAATGGTACCAACTGACACCAAGTGGCTGACTATTCTTTAGAGGAGTAGTGCCATATTGGGTACTCAGAGGTGGTATTTGTTGTTGAAATTTAGACCAAAGCTTAATCCACCATGGTAAGTGGGAGCCCATATTTTGGAGGCAGATGTACAGTTTTTATCTCCATTCCAGTGGCTATTCAACATATTTACACAGTGTGCCACTCTGGAGTGGCCAATAGCAATGTTAGATGTGTTAAATGACAGAATGATGTTGTCTGTCTATAACTTTAGAGTTCCTTTCATGGCAAATGTTATCTGAATAAATTGACATATAATACAAATATCTTTATACTTCATACTCTTTCCAGTCAGTCTTCATCCTTCTCTAGCAGACCTCCATGACCCAAAGGCCCTTCCTTGACCTAGTAACCCAAAGGGGTCTTACAACACTGTGCAAATTACTTAAGAATACTTTTCTGTCCCCTAGGGTACATTGTTCAAAGAGCCACTGTCACCACTGATTCAGTGGAAACACATATATTCAGTGGAAACGCCTTCTTGACCACATAGTCCTGGTTCACTGATGGATTTTTCTAATTAAGTTCTACAGAGATGGGATAAGGTACAGATGCCACCCAGCTTGAGAAAGACCTTCTCTTAATGTTCACAATAAAAGATGCTTAACAAAATGAGTAGCACCTTATGTGGTATGAATGGTTACCCATGCCATCCCAGCAAGGGGGATGTACTCTATTTCACTGATTCCTGGGCTGTGGTCAATGGCCTGATCATTTGATTGGGCCATTGGCAAGCCTCAGAACGCCATATAAAGAAGATTTCTGTGGGGATGAGATGTTTGGATAAAAATTAGCTCTGCTTCTAATAGCACCAAAGACTGTCCTATGCTGGCAAAGGGGAATATAAACAATGATCCAATCATGCTTGCCAGCTAAACTCTGAGACTGAATTGTCCTCTGATAATTGAATTAACCCAGAACAAGCTGATGCTCAACTTACTGTCTCCTGAATCTGTGAGAATTTTAGACATCATCCTATGCTGGCTTATATGTATAGACCACCATCATTAGCCTAAATATGTCAAAACAGCATGAACATTTTTCCCACCTTTCAGACCATGGTCAGTGAAGAAAAAAAATACTGCATGAAAACAAATCTATCAAGCCAATGGACCAAGAAATTCTTGACAAATAAATCACATTGGGCCTCTCATCCCACCAGGAGGATTCCACTAGGTCCTGATTGTAGTTGACACTTTCTTTGGGTTTGCCTATCCAACTTCATGCATTCCATTGGATAATCACACAATCCAGGTCACACAAGACTAAATTTGTTTCTCATTCAGTTTTTCCAGAGTGCATATTACTTGATAATGGCTCAAGATTCTGTCCCAAGTTATACATCAGTGGGCTGAAACACAGGACATACAGTTGATTCTTCATGTTCTATATCACTCCCAAGCTGCAGGACTGATTATTTTAATGGACTATTAAATACAGGCTTAAGTGGCTGATGGCAAGAGTAAAGATAATCCCAGCCCAGACATTTCAGGCAAGCAGTCTAGGATCTCAGTGCAGCAATTCCTTTAATGGGTAATTGTCATTTCCATTTCAAATTTTACCAACTTGTAGGACCTCTTCCTTCTGTTGTAGATCCATCTTTTGTTGAGTGCTCAGTCTCTGTAGGGGATCCTGCAAGAGCTGTCCATCCCCTTCAACTCCTTTTTGAAGACTCAAATAGATAAGTGATTGGAATGGCTATTAAACAAGGAGTTGGAGACAGTAACTTACTTCTTATTTACCACCTGGATGCAGAAGATGGATTTTTGCCTATGAGGACTCCAAAAATAATGACCATCAATTCAAGATATCTATTTCAGCATTTTCTTTAAGGTAACCCTGGTGGTTTGTCCCATGTAGTTATATGAAATCAATATCATTATATAGAATAGAAACATTTATTGAACCACAAGAGGATCAAGTCTGAAGACTTACATGTATCACCCCTAAAGATTATTAACAGTATGTTATCCTTGCACATAATACAAGGCAGACTGCCCACCTTCCAGTCGATGGGAAAAGGTCACTCTGAGAGGATATAAGTACTTTCAAATATAAGAACTCAGGTGCAGAGGATTAAGAAGAAAAACAATCTAACATTTCTCCTCTCTCTTCTGAAGAATAACCTGTGTTATTCTGCCTTACCAAAATTGGTTGACACACCTGCCCCAGGGAATTTCTACTGCCGTGAATTTAACAAGCTTTTGAATATGTCATCTACTGCTTGATCTCACAGATAAACATCTGATTGTTAAGCCACTGAATAGCATGAAATTTTTTTTACCATTCAATCTGATACCTCACGTACCTGAAACTTACTAATCTGGACCAAAGCTTTGCCATAACTACACCGTGACATCACAGAAGCAAAATACCTCCCTAGATGTCAACTTGCTCATGTCAGAGGTAGGAGCAACAGGAACATCTGGGAAAGGGGTCATAGGATCCACCACTAGTTTTACTTTGGTCTTAATAATGGCAGTCTCAGGTTCTACACTCACTCCAGCCCTACACACACTTTTCAATTCCACTCAAGGATTTTGCATATCAGGAGGGACCCTTAGCGGTTGACCAGGTGGTCAATGACTGTACCCTATCAGTATTGTGTGTATCATCTTTGAACATGATTTCTTTTGCAAAAACAAGACATTCACCTGTCTTCTTCGTAGCACTGTAACATGCACTGATGGGTTATTAATAAGACATTGAAGTATTGAAAACAACTCCTCCCTTATAACATGCTATACCATACTGAGTCAAGTAGGAGCTTCAAAACTAGGCAGCACCAAGGAAGTTGCAGGTGGCATTATTGACTATCTACTCATGGGTGTGTTTTGTGTGGTTATGCCACCACTGAGATCATTTGGTTATAAAATGACACTATCTGTCACTGACCATCACTGAAGTCCTTAATGATATTACCTCAGCTTTGAAGCCATGCAGACCAGCTCGATTTCTTGACCTGGGTAATGTTAGATAACCACATAGTCTGTGACTTCTTGCTAGCCAGTCATGGGGGAATATGAGTGATTACCAAGACCTCACTTTTCACGTGGATCAATGAAATCGGCAAAGTAGAACATTTCTTTATGAGGCTTAAAAGAAGGACTCCTGACTCTATAGAGTAGACCTTGATGGGATATAGGCCATACTTCCCTGGTTTGAGGATGGCTGGAATCCATAGCTACTTGCATTCCTCTAAGAAGTTCTCATCATCTTGCTTCAAGTGAATTTGATCATGGTCCTAGTCTGCTGTAGCCACAGACTAACCAATTATTCACATAGATCCTTAAAGGCCAATCCATTAGGCCAAACATAGAATACCCTATGTTTCCTTCTGGCTCTGAAAGATCTTTCTGGAGTTGAAGAGTCCAGCACCAAACCAAAATCCTATGTGCAATCTTCTAGTCCTAGTTTCATGTTTTTCACCAAAAAATTGTAAAATCCTGCTGACTTGAGGGGCAGATCCAGTGTATTAAACCCAAATAGGTTGCATTTTGGTTGAGAGTATTTGCTAGGTTATTATTTCTTCAACTAGGTTATTATAAAACAAATCTGTAAACATTAAATTTCCCAGGTAAGCGTTACTCTGCTCTGAGGCTGTCTAACATTATCAGCTATCTGCTTTTATCTCCATGGCTTCCTGTCCTGTTTGGTATACTTAGAGCCTCTCTTTTACCATTTTTTTTTTTTGTGGTACCGGGGATTGAACCCAGGGGCGTTCTACCTCTGCGCTACACCCCCGGCCCTATTTTTTATACTTTATTTTGAAACTGGGTCTCACGAAGTTGCAGAGGGCCTCACTAAGTAGAGAGAGAGAGACAGAGAGAGAGAGAGAGAGAGAGAGACAGAGAGAGAGAGAGAGCTGAGGCTGGCCGCGAACCCGGATCCTCCGATCTCTGCCTCCCAAAGTACTGGGTCTTTTACCATTTAATAAGAACTGTTTTTACTTCAAAAGGTTCTGAAAGAATTCTATTTCTTGCACAAGATAAATTAAAAACTCCATGAATTAGATCTCTAGATAAACCACAGAAAATTGTTCTAAAAATTAACCATTTAAAATATTTGGAAATGGATCAACAAACAGCAACAAACAGCAAATGAAGAAACACTTATTTAAGAAAATCTGCTAAAGTTTAGTAAGAGCCATGAGAATTTGTGGTAAGTGAATCAAGAACTATATTCTTCTTTCCCACTCCTCCCCCCCTCAGCAATATGGACTCTACTCAAATGGTAAAACCAACAGTGCAGGGCTTTCTCTTCTCTCATCTCCTAGAACACTTGATTCTAGGTATGGTAGCATGTCAGCAATTCCCATCCTGCTAGCAACTACCTGTTCTGGTAGTTGGCTGAACAGTTGGCTGTTCTGGCTGAGTTCAGACAAAAGGGGGCAGATGTGGTAGGAGGCAATTGGGAGGTAATTGATAGACTCTGTTTTGAGATATAGTCTGAATTGTAAGTTGTCTGGTTTACCAGGGAGAATCAGGGAAAGATATAAATAAAATAAACTCTCTTGGGGTCAGAACAAATTTGAAAATATGACCTCAATGGTAATTATTCTTTCAAAAGAGACCACATTTGATTAGATTTGTCTGTAATACAATTTATGCAGTGAAGCATTATTAAGAATGATAGAGGCTCAGCCAACAATATGTGGAGCTTAAGAGCTAAATGCTGCCTGGAAAAAAGAGAGTCCTGACCAAACCACAGCCACCCGGGGTGAGCGTGGGCATGTGGAAGGCTATGCCCCTTGAGAAGCAGCACCAGAGGCTTCATCCTGTGGGGACAAATGTGGATTTCACTAAAACAATCCAGCCAACTAATAAACATGTAAACAAGAAAATAATCATAACAAGATAGGTGATGGAGGGGACTAGTAACCAGAGTTGATACCATATATTATCTAAAATATTTAGTTTCAAACAAAATTATATGATCTCAAAGTAAAAGGAATGTGTGATCAATGAACCAGGAAAAATTTTAAAAAGCTAGCAATAGAAATTGCTTGTTACAGAAACCAGATGTTGGATTTAACAGACAAAAACATCAAACCATGATTAAAGAAGTATCAGCAGTTATGTCAACAATGTTGAACCAAACAGAGAGTATCAGTAAACAGATATAAATTATATTAAAAAAGTCAAATAGAAATTAAGGCATTGAAAAGTGAATAATTGAAATGAAGAAGATTTGATCTGGCAGAAGAAAGAATTAGCAAACTTGAAGATAAGTCAATAGAGATTTTTGCAATCTGAAGAACAGTGAGGGAAAAAACAAAAGAAGAAAAATGAACCCAGGTTCAGAAAAATGTGAGACCCCACCAAGTATGCCAATTTACATTTACTGGAAATACCAAAAGGAGAAGAGAAAAGGAAACAAAAATATTTACACAATAATGGCTGAAAACATCCCCATTCTCTTGAAAAGCACTAGTCTATGAAATATTTATTAAATATATATACATATCTCTGAGTGTGTGTGTGTGTGTGTGTGTGTCTCTCTCTGTGTGTGTGTGTGTATGTGTGTGTGTAGAGAGAGAGAGAGAGTGGAAGCTCAACAAATTCATAGGAAAAATATTAATCTTTACATCTAGGACATTCAACAAACTTTATAAACTCCTCATCTATCATGACATATGTTTTCATTAATATGCGCAACCTAAGGAGTAGTAGGGTCACACAAGGGACTCTGGTTGATAACGGAGAACCCTCAGTGGAACAAGGGAAGTGGTACAAGGGAAGGGGGAGGGCAAGAAAGAAGGGAATTAATGGAATTACTATCATAAATAATATATACATGTGAAAATATACCAACATCATTCTTGGTACTTCATACGGGTGGGGGGAGGCGGGGGGGCACTAAGAGCTGTGTGCATATATGTTAACATCAAATAGATATTCATTGCAATGTAAGACTCCAATGCACCAATAAAAGCACGTTAAAAAACATTTAAAAAAATATTGAAAGTTAAGGGCCAGAAGACAATCTTCAATGCAGCAAGCAAAATATTACTCATCTCTTACAAGGGAAGCCAAGTAAAATTAACAGATAATTTCTCATCACAAACAATAGAGACCAAAAGGTAGTGGGATAAGATATGCAAAGTATTCAAAGAAAAAATGCCAAACAATAATCCTACATGCATTCAAGCCTGGTGGTGCACATCTGTAACCCCAGTATTTAGGAGGCTGAATCAGGAGGACTGCAGGTTTGAGGCCAGCCTCAGCAACTTAGCAAGATTCTCAGCAACCTAGCCCAACCCTGTTTCAAAACAAAAATAAATAAATAAATAAATAAATAAATAAATAAATAAATAGCTCAGAGGTAGAATGCCCTGGGTTCATACTGGGAAAAGAAACAATAATCCTATATCCATTATAGTTGTTTTCACAAATGAAGGAAAAGTAATTACATTCTTAGAGAAACAAAAGCAGAAAAAATTTGCTATAGGCATACCCATGTTGTAAGGAATACTTCAAGCATGTTCTTCAGGCTGAAAGCAAGTGACCTCAGGCAGTAATTTGTAGACACACATGTATTCACAATATAACAACAGTGAGAGTACTTAAACAATTATGAAATGCAGTGTCATGCTTATTTCTTTTTCTTCTATTAACTGACTTTAAAAAAAAATTTATGATATATTGTTGTGTCTATAACAAATAAAAATTCAATATACTTGCTAATACCCCACAAAGAAGGTGAACAGGAGCAGAGCTGCATTTCCTAGCTCACGAGCTAATAAAATGACTCCAGATAATAACTTGAATGCATGGGGACAAATGACAAGCATCAGAAATGATGACTAAGAAGGTTAACACAACAAAAGCTTTTTACACTCATTCTCCCTTCTCCACCCAAAACTCCTCCCCCTGCCCAATCTAAGCGGAGTCTCCTAGATCATCATTCTTTCCCAAAGGCACTAATTCCCCCTCTATTTCTGATTCCTATGCTCATTATACTCTCTTTAATAACTCAGGCTTTAGTTAAATAAGGAAAACCTAAAAAGGGAAACATGTTGCTGACAATTTCTGTTTGTAATTTTTTTGGCATAAACTTTATTTTTACTTCACAAAATAACCTGGGTAACTGCAAGGAGAAAGGAAAATGCAAGAAGGAATACATATATTTGGGTAAATTTTCTATCTATACCACCTTAAAAGTATGGTTCTTACAATATTTATTTCCTTACCTTTTGCTTTCTGTCTGATCTATCAGTTCCTGAAAGACGTCTATTAAAAAGTAACATTATGACTGTTGTTTCAATGGTTCTTTTTTGTTTTTAATATTATATTATATTATATAGTCCTGTGATGATGTTTTCACTGCCTAAATGCTTATAACCCTCATTTCTTGGGAGATTGAAGCTTTTATTACTATCTAACATCTTTTTTTTCCATTTAGTGTTTTAGTCTTAAAATTCTATTTTGCCTGATATAATAGTATTTCTTATATCTTATTATTTGTTAACATTTACTTATTACATATGTTACATCACACACTGTTTTCATTTTCCCCCTCTCTGGGGATACTTGTCAAGAGTCCACTTAGAAGAATGGCTCCTGCTTCTAATTGTTTTCTGTGTTCTGGCTTCTCAATCAATCTCATCCCTTTAGCTAAAATCATAAACTTCTTAAAATGTTCTGTTATTTCAATGGCATCCTGTCTTGTTTCTGGGTCAATTCTTGTAGGTTTTCCCTGGAAAAATGGACAGATAGTCAGATATAAATATACAACTATAGCCAGGCGTGGTGGTGCATGCCTGTAATCCCAGTACTTGGGAGGCTGAGACAAGAAGATCACAGATTTGAGGCCAGCCTCAGCAACTTAGTGAGGCTCTCAGCAACTTAATGGGACCTTGTTTCAAAATAAAAAATAAAATAGGGCTGGGAATGTAGCTTGGAGGTAGAAGGTCCCTGGGCCCTGGGTTCAATCCCCAGTATGACAAAAAAAGGAAGAAAAAAAAGAAGAAAGAAAGAAAGAGAGAGAGAGAGAGAGAGAGAGAGAGAGAGAGAGAGAGAGAAAGAGGAAAGAAAAGAAAGAAAGAGAGAGAAAAAAAGAAAAGAAGAACCATGCTAGACATAATATGTAGAGACGCAGATATTTTCCATCTTGCTTGAAAACGACTTAGACGAGAAAGGGAAAAAAAAGTACATATGCTGAGTTTGCCTTTGTCCTTTTAACTATGATGAGATTAGGTTCATAGAGAGTAAGTTATTTGTCCAAATTCACAGAGCTAATTAATAGCAGAAAGAAAACTAAGGCACTGGACTCTTAATTTCTATTCAAGAGCCCTTTTCACGACAGTGTGTCTTCAAAATACACATTTTTTAAAATTTATAGCACATAAAAATTAAATGAAAACATAATGGTTTTGAGAAAGCACTTCTAAATGACTTTCATAAGTAATGCTCAGAATTGAAATGGAGCAATTGTTACAGACGCTCTCCACTTAAACAACTGGAAACAGCTCCCTCTTTAATAAAACCAATGCATTAGAAAGTCGATGTACACCCTATTGATGTGCTCATTAGAAGTGGAGATTGGGTTACAAAGATCAATCAGCAGCTATTCAATATGGGATTTCAAGTGGACATCATTGCCACCTCCCCTCCTCCATCTATAGGTGTTCTGCCTCTAAATCATACGCACTGCTCAGACCTTTATTTCTTCCTGAATTAGCTAACCTTTCCTCAGCATTTCATATTATTTTTAATCAAAAATTTCTCTCCTGTTTATCTCTAACCTGTTTATTGACCCTGAGTTTATAGGCAGGATTCAGATAGGACTGAAATTGAAAGCCGTAGGAGGCTGCAAAGTTGGATCGTTTTTATTGAAGCGCTCAGAAGATTAACCACATGACCCTGTGATTTATAATAGCAGTTATAAGCCAATGAGTTTCATACAATTGGATAGATTTCACAAATACCCTCCACATCGGAACTCACAAATGCTGCCTTTTTCTACTAATCATTTTTACTGGCATTGTTATTGTTAATGGACAAATAAAAGAAAAATTACATTGAGATTAACATGCCAGATTTTAACTCTAAACTTTTTATGTCCCAGAGAATAAAATTACATTATAAAAATAGGCCCAGCTTCAAAGTAGAAACAGGGTACACAGTGAATAAATAAATAAGCAGGGCCATTTTCCAAAGAAGGATATAGAATGGGAGTAAAATTAAAATGACCTTGTGAGATTAGAAAATGCTCTGCAAAAGAAGGACACGTATTTGAAGGGAAAAAATGCCAAGACAACCTTTCAGGAAATAAATCAAATAATTTATAATTATACATATTATCTAGGATATAATAGTGTGAGTCAGTTTCCTTCAAATATATTGCTGACTTCTAAAATATATACACAGAGGAGAAAAGAAGATATTTTATATAGTAATATTATAAGTGATCCTATGTCCTCATGTCAGTTCACAAAGACATGGAACTTATAATAAAGCCATAGTTACTTTGTATGTAGACATAGAGTAAAAAAGAAAAAACACTGCAAAGTTATTTTCATTTTCTTCTAAACTCAAAATAACTATTTAAGTTTATACTATCTAGAAGAAAATACAAATGGAAATACAGAGCATTAACTGATGCTTGTTATCATTTTTGCTCATTATCAACATCTGGCCTCTTTGCAAGATAATTGGGACTGTTTATAAATCCTATGTAACAAAAAAAGTATAAAACACTGATAGAATCACTTTTTGTTCAATTCCCTTCCTCTTCCACCCTTCTCAGAGATATACCCCCTGTAACACTGGGACTTCGTTGTTTTTGTACTGTGTAGTGCAGGGACACCAAACTGTCAGGGATAAAGTGATCGCATCCCCAACATCGGTGTTCAAGGAGGCACACTTGTTTTTATGAGACATGTAGCATGTCTCTGGGTTCTCTAGAGACTAAAAAATATATATAATTTTAATATTGTGAGATATAAAAGAGAGGAGGATAGGAGACATTTTTGAGAAAAAAAATAATGGAGCTAGAAATTCAGCCCCTCCTTCTCCCCTACCTTCCTTCCATCTCTCTGGAGAATGGGTGAACACTAGATATATGTATTTTTTTTTATTGTGTGGTACTAGGAATTGAACCCAGGGCATTCTGCTTCCAAGCTATACCCCAGCCCTTTTTATTTTCATTTTGAAACAGGGTCTCACCAAGTTGCTGAGATTGGCCTCGAACCTGCGATTTTCCTGTTTCAGCCTCCCAAGTACTGGGGTTACAGGCATGAGCCACCACACCAGCTAGATTTAAATATCGTGATAGATGAGATGGACTGGAATATAGACACCACTTCTCCTTTGCTGATTTCTAAAGGCTAAGTATTATCACATGGAGGTAGCCTAGAACCACATAGTATTACTTGGGTGGCTACTCAAGTGAAGCAGAGGAAGAACAACCCAGAGAAGAGGTTAGGGTATATATACTGCTGGCAGTGTCCAAAGAGAGACACAGCTTTCCCATCTTTCTGCAGTTGAGAGGGCCAACTGGTAGCTTCCAAAAAATAACATGAAAAAAAGTCACATGCCAAGGACATCCATGAGACCAAACCATACTGAGTAGGAAGTCTCTCCCCATAACGACTATCCATGACACAAGGATGCACTCTTCCCTCCCAACTTCCCTACCAAAAGGGAGGATGAGAATGAGACCCCTGAGTATGAAAATGGAGAAGTTCAAGATGGAGAAGTACAGGGAATGAAGTTCAGAACAAAGAGAGCATGAACTCAGAACACTGTGTGAAATGATTATACCAAGCATCTCAGAGAAACAGAAATCTTAATGGCGACATTAATTAGGATGCTACTGGGATGGATGAAGATTTAATCAAAAACAAAGGAAAAAAGATTTTTCTTTTCTGCCAATATGGGGTTCCAGAACCCATAATTATTCATGCCATTTTCAAAATGAAGCAAGCTTTATATTTGAGTACATTTGCATTGAGAGATATCAGGTAAAGAAGATAAAAATACTAGGTAAGTACACAGGTGTATTGGACAGGGTTCTCTAGAGTAACAGAATACACAGAATGAGTATATTTGAAAAAAGGGATTTATCAGATGGGCTTACAGTTTGAAGCAATGTAGTCCCAGGTTCTGACTGCACGTGGAGAGTCAGAGGAACCAGTAGCTGGTCGAATGGTCTAAGAGCTGGAGTCTTAGGATTGGAGCAACCACTAATTCAGTCCCAGTCCAAGACGTGAAGATCAGGAAGCTCTTCGGAGAAACGATGGTGAAGTTTCAGTTCCAAGAGCTGGAGGCCGAGAAGATCAAGAAGCTCTTCAGAGAAAGGCGAAGCCGGCGGCCGACGATCTCAGGCGAGAGCAGATGCGTTTTCCTCGGAAAGAGTTGCACACACTCTAGGCGGCTTCTCCCTCTTTAAGTCCGCACCTATCAGAATCCTGCTGCCTACATTCAGGGCAGGGCTTTCTGTTTAATCTGCTGTTACACACCCAAAATCACATAATCTTGGGTGTGTCATGATCAGGTCAAGTTGACAACCTAGATTGACTATCACAACAGGTGATTGTTCTAGAGGAATGTACTTCACCTAAGCGGGGAGCACCGAAGACCTTATCCAGAAACAAAGATTTGGAATTGGGCTAAGGAAATTCTGTCTGTCATACTGGTTGATTTTTAAACTTCTGTTGTTGCTGCTCCTGCTGTTGTTGTGGTGGCAGTGTGTGTGTGTGTGTGTGTGTGTGTGTGTGTGTGTGTGTGTTGTGTTTCGTTCTGTTGGTTGGTTGAATTTAGCTATCAGCTCTACCAGTCCTTGTCTGAAGGGGTGCAGGACAAATCAGATCAGGCTGAGTCAGTTGCCCATCTCTGTGATAAAAGGGCACACTACCATAGTTGAATGCTTGAAGCAGAGTTATTTGTGGTAGGAAAAGGACGCTCCCATTAAAAAAAAATTCTGAAAGAATAAAAAAAATGTATAATTACCACTTGAGTAAAAGAACAAGAAAAGAAGAAGTAAAAAAGAAAATAGTTACTTGAAAAATCTAGACACAAGTTCTTACTGAGCTTCTTTACAAAGCAAGAACTCAAAAACATAATGTAACTGTTCCTGACAACTAAAAAGAGGAGGCAGAGCAGTTAATAGGGAGAAACAAAACTCAACTGCATAATGCACAGTGCTTTCTTCTGCAGACTGTAACAGAAGAAAAATTGAGGACTCTTACAGACATGTAACAGTCTTCAATTTTTAAAAGGAAAAATAAGTATTGGAGAGAAGAGGGAGAGGGAGTAGGTGTCATGTAGTAAATTATGTAGCTAGGTAATGCCTTCTTTTGAAGAAGCAAAGGAAAACTACCTAGGATTTAACTTAACTTTCTGATAATCTACTACAACAAGTACTAGAAAGAATTAAAGACTTTTTGTGACTTTTGTCAGTGGTTCCAAATACCTTGCTGCAAACCAAAATCACAGGAGTGCTTATAAAAGTATAAGGATTCATTGTCCTAAGTCAAGGTTTCAGAAGCAAACTGTGCCGCTGGCCATTCTGATTTAGGTGACTATGCTTAGGGATCACTGTTATATATCACACTGTACTCTCAACTACTGTCTTGGACATTTTCCCATAAGCCATCCATGGCCCTTACTCAGGCCTTGTCTTTATGTAGGTGGTAAGTGAGCGGTGACTGTGTAGGCTGTTTTGGCTAGACTGCTGGATCATCTGGCTTGCAGATGGATTTAGTCCATGGGAAGTACTGGCAGGATTTTGGATAGCAGAAGGAAGAAAGGACAAGGCACCACCACCACCACCATCCTCTACATTCTTCCACCAAACTCCTGCATCTCTGCCTCCTCTCATGCCTGCCTAGGGCTGTACTTAAGATTTTCTAGCCTCTTCTTCTGTGGCCCTGGCTTCTGTGCTCTGCTCACCCATCTTATTTCCTTTTCTGGGCTTCATGGAGCCCTGGCAGTAGCAGTGGTGTCCGGCTGCTGCTGATCACTCATTACCTCAGTCTTGTTTGACTTCCCAGTCTTCCATCAACCACATAACCAGTCCCTGTACTGAGTTCTTTCAACTGAAAAACCTATGGCAAAATTTGACCATGATTATGCCAGATGCCCTGTAGTTAATTGAAAGAAGACTTGTATATATCAGATATCATCCAAACAAGAAATAGTGTCAGTATTTCAGATGACAGTTGAATGACAGGTAGCAGAGGTGCCTTTTCAGCACGTAGAAATATGACTTGTATTTTCACCAGTGGGAAGGCCACCATAGTGGTACATTAGAGTGGAGGAGAGTTTCGTTATTGCATAGAAACATAACAGACTATTGCCAGAAAACAGTATTGGATTGATTCAAATGTTAAAAATCCATTTTCTATACAATTAGACACAGAAAACCTAGTTTTTTACTACAAATTCTAATGGCTGAAGTTACCAATCATTCTGTGATAAAATAAGCTTCATATCCCCCCAAGATGAAAAAGTTAGAAACTTTAAAATATGCTTTCAGATTACTGAGAGTTTTCCAGTATTATTTGATTTCAACATAATTGTTATAATTGCTATAACTGAAGAGTAATTATCCAATAGTCAGTCATATCCTAAATATATTCCCAAATTGTGAATAGAAACATACTATTATTAAAACATTACTGATAAAATATTTTTATTTATCTTGAATACAAGTACTGGAAGAAAACCTTCTGTGAGAGGAGAAACAAAATATACATAAACATTTATGTGCACATTATAAGAGATTATCTCTTTTATATACCTTCAAATTTTCTTATGGCTGCCATTATAGTTTATTATAGAAGACTGGAGGATATTTTTAACTAATGTATATATACATACATTATCATCAAAAGCCAGAAACTTGAACCTAGAACTTTTCACTAAATCAGCACAAATAACTAAATAAATAAGAATCTACTGACGAATTTTTGAATGTGTTTTATACTTCACTACACTTATAAATAATTGTTATCTTCCTTGTTAGACTGAAATTCTATGAAGGCAGAAACTATTATTGTCTTACTCATCTCTATCCACAGTGTTCAGGACAGTGCTTGGTACACAGCAAGTACTGAGGAAATATTGGTAGTGTTGAAACTAATTAAACTTCACTAAATTACATTGAATTGAGAGGATTGATATTTTATTTAGAATTGTATCAAAATATTTTGAGGCTATAATGAAATATCCTAATACAAATGATTCCCTCCTTCTTTGTCCTGGAGAAAGACTTTCCAGCTATCCAGCCATGTTCAGGAAAGCAGACATGAAATGGTGGCAAGGCTTCCATGTGTGGCTTACCCTGTGGTTTTTGAATTGAGTCTCTGCTATCCTCACCTTTGATCACAGAGAATAAGAATCATCATTTCTTCAAAAGGATCCCTATTTAAAATATAAAATTTCCTCACACACTTTGAGAAAGTAATGATGAATAGGAAAAAGAGAAATGTGTTATTAGAAATACCCACGTATCTGTAATTACACAAACACAAATATCCTTTAAAGATCACAAGTTATTGAAATGTTTTGCAGTTGTAGATAAAATTTACAGAATAAAATAATAGAATTGGGTATGCTGGGTCATCCCATCATGGAGCTGGGGACCCTGTGTTCCCAAGCTTCGTTCCCTCTATGGTTCTGGTGAGAGTTCCAACTTGTCCACCTTTTCCAGGATGTTAGGAGATGGATTAGTAACTTCTATCTGATCTCCCAGCTCCTCTGTCTAGAACTTTACTTTTAAAGCGTCTCCCACAGCTGTGTGTGATGGTTAGTCTGGATTGTCAGCTTGACTGGATTATGAAACACCTAAGATTACATGATCAGGTGTGTTGATGAGATGATTGGCTTATGTAATGGCAGATTGAGGGGAAAGTCCTGCCCTGAATATGGGCAGTGCTGTTCTGATAGGCGCAAGACCTAGATAAAAAGGAGAAAGCCCTGTGAATGCAGGCATGGTTCTTCCTGAGAAAACCGTGTCTGCTCTCATCTGAGATATGGGCCTTTTGCTCTTCGAACTGGACTTTCACCATCTTTTCTCCAGAGAGTTCCCTGGCCTTTCCATCTTGGACTGGGACTGCATTATCAGTCACTCTGATTCTGAGATTCCAGCTCTTGGACTGCTCGACCTGGCTGGTTCTTCTTATTCCCTCTGCAGGCGACTACTTGGGACTACACTGCTTTAAACTGTAAACTGATTTGATAAAGCCCTTTTACCATATACATGTCCTGTGAGTTCTGATAGTCTAGGGAACCCTGACTAATGCACTGTGAAATAACCTATCACACATCATTCATTGCTCTTCTGCTTTCCTCAAAGGTCCTGGGTCCTGACTGATACAGTGAATTCTTTTGTTTGTTTGTTTGGTACATTATATTCATACATCTTATTGAAGTCCAAGGTAATAGATGCATACATGCACACAGCACTCATTGAGCACTCCCCCAGTTCCTGCCCCATTCCCTCCCCCTCCCCTCCTTCCTTTTTCTCAGCATAGTAATTGACTTTGATAAGTTTATGTATGTACATCATGACCACTGAGGTGTTTCTCTCTTCCACCCTCCCATCTCCCTCAGTTAGGTCACCTTCTTCACTCATCTAAGGTTTCTCCTCCTTTTCTGGAGTCCCTCCTGTATCCCAATTTCTCCCTAGCTTCCACATATGAGGGAGAACATCTGACCTTTCACTTTTTGTGACTGACTTATCTCACTTACCATAATGTTCTCCAGTTCCATCCATTTCCCTGGAAATAACAAAATAATTTTGTTCTTCTTTATGACTGAGTAAAATCCCATTGTGTATATATCCCATAGTTTTGTTATCCATCATCTGTTGATGGACAGCTCAGCTGGTTCCATAGTTTGGCAATTATGAATTGTGCAGCTATAAACATAGAATGCATGCATTACTCTGGTATTCTGGTTTCAATTCTTTTGGGTAGATCCCAGAAGTGGTATATCTGGGTCATATGGTAGGTTCATTCCCAATGTTCTAAGGATCCTCTGCACTGTTTTCCAAAGTGGTTGCACTAATTTGCAATTCCACCAACAGTGTATCAGAGTTCCTACTTCTCTGCATCCTCGCCAGCATTTGTTATTGTTTGTGTTTTTAATGATTGCCATTCTAATCGGTGTTAAGTGAAATCTCAGGGTAATTTTGATTTGCATCTCTCTGATTGCTAATCATGTTGAACATTTTTTTTACACATTTATTAGCCATTTGTATTTATTCTTTTGTGAAGTATCTATTTAGTCCATTTGCCCATTTTTTTGATTGGGTTGTTTTTTGGGCATGAGTTTCTTGAGTTCTCTGTATATTCTAGATATTAGTCCCATATCGGAGGAGTTGCGGGCAAAAAATCTTCTCCCATTCTGTCAGCTCTATCTTGAGGTTCTTGTTAGTTTCTCTTGCTGAAGAAAAGCTTGTCAGTTTAATGGAGTTCCACGTATTGATCCTCAATTTAATTTCTTGTGCCTTTGGGGTCTTGTTGAGGAAGTTTTTACCCATGCCTATATGTTGGAATCTTGGTCCTATGCCCTCTTCAAGTAATTGCAAGGTCTCTGGTCTAATTTCCAGGTCTTTGACCATATTGAGTCGACTCTTGTGCAGGGAGAGAAAGTGGGATTTAATTCCATTTTTCTACATATGGATAACCAGTTTGCCAACACCATTTATTGAAAATGCTATATTTTTTCCAGTGTTTGTTTTGGCCCCTTTGTCAAAAATCAATTGGCTATAAGTGTACGGATTTGTTTCTGAGTCTTCTATTCTGCTCCATTGGTCTATGTGTCTGCTTTTGTGCCAATACCATGCTGTTTTTATTACTATTACTCTGTAGTATAGCTTAAAGTCAGGTATTGTGATGCCTCCTTCATGGTTCTTATTGCTGAGAACTATTTTGGCTATCTGTGTTTTTTGTTGTTCCAAATGAATTTGAGGACTGATTTTTCTATATCTGTGAAGAATGACCTTGGTATTTTAATGGGTATTGCATTAAATCTGCAGATCATTTTTGGAAGAATGCCATTTTGATGATATTTATTCTGCCTATCCAAGAGCATGGGAGGTCCTTCCATCTTCTAAGATTTTCTTCAATTTCTCAACCAAAGGACCTTTAGAAATGATCAATAAATTCAGCAAAGTGTCTGGATACATAATCAATCTTAAAAAAACCAGAAGCTTATCTATATACCAACACAAATCCACTGAAAAAAAATCCAGAAAACATTTTCATTCACAATATACCCCAAAACAATAAAATACTTAGGAATAAACCTAACTGAGATGGTAAAAGACCTCCACAAGAAAAATTATAAAACTTTGATACAATGAATTCTAATGTCAGATACTATTGTTAGCATATATCTCTCCTTTTGTTTTGTTTAATTGGAATTCAAAAATTGTGCATAATAGTAATTTTATCTTAACTTTAAAAGATTTTTAGAAAAAAAGCCAGCCTTTTACACAAAGGCCAACCCCATTTTTATTTAGATACTAATTAACTTCTATAGAACCTTTATAATATTGTATACTAGTAATGTAGTAAGAAAATTGAGAGCAAAGGTAATTCTAATTATTTACAGGATAATATCAAGACTGAGACTTTTCATTTCTATGTTTTAAGTATTTGCCTTTGTGGTTAATATATATTAAATCAATGTGGTTAAAATAGATTAAATATTATAACCGATGTAAGGAGAAAATTATACTTTTCATCTGCCTCTTTTTAATGTCTCACTACAGAAAACTATGTCCAAAAACATAAAGAAATGTTTAAAGAATCAGAGATTGCTTAACCCAAAAAAGGCTGAAAAGCTAATTCATCCTATCTTTGTTCCCATTCCTGAAATCACACCTACCCATTGTACATAGAGGAATATTGCTCACTGGACTGTGATTTCTTGAGCATACTTCTTGAGAACATGAACAGCATGCAACCATCGTTGGTATCCCCAGGGTCTAGCACATACCTGACAATTATTCAGTGTAACATATTTTGAATAAGTGAATGAGGGAAATATTTCTCCATCCCCTGCCTTTTCTCGGGTACCTTTTTTCTAGCTTTATAACAAATTGTTCCATAACTTAACAACTAAAAGCAAAAGTTATTTAGTATTTCTCATGGTTTCCATAATTTAGGAATTAATGAGCCCATTAGCTGGCTGGGCTATTTTGGACTGGGGTTTCTCATGATGTCATAATCAGATAGGAGAGGCTGGGGCCATCTCAAAGGTGTCTTCATTCCTTTGTCTGGTAGAATGTTGGTAATACTCAAACTCATGAGGCTGGAACACCTGGGGCTCCTCAAGCATCTTCTTTCTGTATCTTCAAAGTTCCTCCACTGATCTAACGTGGTGGCTTCAACTGTAGCCAGACTTCTTAATGATGGCTCAGGACACCAAAGACACACACCCTGAATGACAGGTGGATGCTGTATTGCATTTATTTATTTATTCATTCATTCATTCATTCATTCATTCATTCATTTGGTACTGGGGATTGAATCCAGAGCATTCCACCTCTGAGCTACACTCCTGGCCCTATTTTATTTATTTATTTATTTTTTTTTGAAACAAGGTCTAACTATGTTGCTAAGGATCTCCCTAAATTGCTGAGGCTAGCCTTGAACCTGAGATCCTCCTTTCTCAACCTCCCAACTACTGGGATGACAAGTGTGTATCACCATCCCTGGTCTCATTGTCTTTAAAGGTTTAGATCCAGAGTCCTGTGGCCTGACATAATCTCCACCCCAGGCATTATTTTAGATATTAGGGATGCATCAGTGAACAAAACAAACATCCTTGTTCCTGTAACTCTATAATTAACATAATAATAAGTAAACTATACAGTGAGAAGTGCAGGGGATAAAATGCAAAACAGACAGGGTAATGCTGGCTGTAGAGGAAGAGAGTAGGGCAGGTATACCAAGAGCTTTGTTTTCAAAGTTACTTTCTTTCTAATACAAAGTTACAGTTAGGAGGAATATGTACAAGCAATCTATTGTGTAGCCTGGTGACTTTAACTAATGATGATACATTTTCTTCTAGAAAAATGCAAAGGGAGTGATTTTAAGTGTTCTTATCACAAAAATGATAACTACTGGAGGTAATGAATACATTAAGTAGCAAAATCTAACCATTCCAATACATACATACATATATTTATACTTAAAACATGATGTTGCACACAATAAAGACATACGACTTATCCAGCAATTTCAAAATAAATAAAAGAAATAGAAATAAAATGACAATATCATTCTGTAAATAAAAAGACCTTTAATCAAGATAAATTGATTTTGCTTGCCAATTTTGAATACTGGCAACACTATTCATTTCAGAATTCTTTTATGACAGTATATAACCAACCTAATGAGGCATCTTTGTTTCTGTTTATGCTGGGATTTGGCTTAAAAATCACTATTGGAAAGACCATCCTAGTCTAGATGAAATGTTCAGTGCTGAAAGGTAATCAGGAGTAAGATGTCTAGGTGGCTTTTTATATTCTTGGATCACCTTGAAGATGCCTGGTCTCTGCCTTTTTTTTCCTGCTAAAAGTGATGTGGGAGGCTGTTTTTTCTTTTCTTTGCATAATTCACTGTCCTACAATGTTATGTGCCATGATTATCACACATGATTTTGATTTTTGTATTTGACACCCTCAGCAGTGTCTGCATAGGACTACAGGACTAGATGAAGACAGGTGAGGGCAATCTGAGCTTTACCTTGGCCTAGGGGCCAAGCAAACCATAAGGACAGGGTCAAATCAGAGACCAACTGGAAGCTGCAGTCCCTGGTATGTAGCTCAAAGTCGACCTGCAGCATGCACCATGGTGACCGCTAGCCACATTCCAGCCAAAACACCAGCCACATCAGTCAAGTCAGTGGGAAAAATCAGCCAACCGTTCCCAACACCAAGAACACAAATCAGCTAGGGACTGAGCACTTGAAATGTGGCTAGCTTGAACTTATATATGCTATAAGGATAAAATATATGCATGATTATGAAGTTAGTATAAAAAAGTAAATTATCTTATTAATAGTTTTATATTAATTTTATGTTGAAATGATAACCTTTTGGATATATTGTGTTACATAAAATATAGTATTAAATTTTTTAAAAGTTTCCATTGATATATGCTACAGGACAAGGGTATTTCAGAAGTAAAAATCCTAAAAGTCTACTCTGTTCCTCATTCCTGCAACTCCTCTGATGTTCTCCAAAGCAATGTATTGTCTCTGCCTGCTAAAGACAAGGGTGTTTTGAAGAAGTGTAGAGAAGAAAGACGCACATATTAAGATTTCAGCATCCTCTATCACTATACAAATAGTAGAGCCTACAGATACCAAAGACAGAGGTCTTCTGGCAAGTATTAAATTACTCACTAAGGTCTAACCATCATTTTTAAATAGCTCTCTTCAAAAACAAGGTAGGAAAAGCATAAAAATATGCATAACAACCACTAATTCTTTGGAAATAAAAATTCCCTTCTCAATAAAGTGATTTCATATCCACATTAAAAAAATCATGTGGAATTGCCACAATACATCCTGTAAGACTATCAAAACAAATAATAGTCTGTAAGAGAGACCTCAAATCTGTTCTGAGACTGCCATAAAATCATTCTGAAAAGTAAGCAAAATAAAAATAAATGCACAGAAAACCTTGTGCAATATAAAGAATCAAAGATTGATTTTTCAATGCAGCACCTTCTTTATAGATGATTGTAGGCTGTAGTGCTGTGACATAAAGGTTGTTGAAATAAATGTTTTCCCCTATTCTCACACTCCACCCTATTTCATATTTCATAAGTCTTTGTCTCAGACATGGAGTGAGAGAAACACATTAAGACCCTGACGTTAAAGCTGCTTTCTGTTTTTAGAAAAGCCTTAGGCCTCTGACAAGATAATCTCCTCTCCCTTTTCCTCCTCCTCTTCCTCCTCCTTCTCCTCCTCCTTCTTCTCCTCCTCCTCTTCCTCCTCCTCCTTCTCCTAGTGTGTGTGTGTGTGTGTGTGTGTGTGTGTGTGTGTGTGTGTGTGTAAAATGAGGAGAAGGAAAGTCTTCTGGAGGTAAGGAGAGGGAATGGAAGAGAATACTCCAGAGCACAGTGGGGAAGGAGGCCCGTGGGTGATTTTGCATATAGCACATATTTAACAATACACTGATTAGAGCACAGAAGTCACAAGGAATGGCTGTATGTGTCATCATGGAGCCAGGAGTAAGGGAAAGAGCCTGTATATCATCGAAGATTTCATGGCATCATTGTAAACTATGTCAAAACACATGACACTGTTAGTTCTAAGGATGGGTATAGCAACTAATACACAGATAGTTAATGAAAATTAAATAAAGAACCCTGGAATAACATTGCTAAATTATAAAATCAGTCAATGTATTATAGGACAATGAAAAACAACTTTTAGAATTATTATACTCTTTTGTTGTTGTTGCTTTTGTGTGGTACTGGGAATTGAACCCAGGCACATTCTATCCCTGAGCTACACTCCCAGCCCCATTTTATTTTTTTTATTTTAAAACAAGATCTCACAAAGTTCCTGAGGTTGGCCTTGAACCTGTGATCCTTCTGTCTCAGCCTCCCAAGTACTGGGAATACAAGCGTGCACCACCATGCCCAGTTTAGAATTACATTCTTTATGGAGCAGAAATAATTTTTCTCTCTTCATACAATAAAACATTTTTATCTTAACACTTATTTTTATAAAACATCCATTCTTATAGGGTTTGTAAAAGGTCTTACTGAATAGTAAATACTAAAATAAATATACCTTCTTCTAAAGGATCAAAAAGCCCTTTTTATACAGACCCACAGCATGACAATAAAGGTCACTTAGTCAGATTTTTCCCCTTTATTTTTAAATTTTGATTTTCTTTCTATAGGTGGAAACTATAAATCCATACAGACTAAGAGAAGAGCTACAGGATTCATTATAGGCAGGTCAGCACAAAGTATCTGACTAATTAAAAATATCTACATGGATGCCTGGAAATCCTAGCTCAATCCCAGGAACCAGGGGAAAGGAAAATCCAAATGATTATATTTAATTTTTCCATCAGGCATGCAGGGTAGAGATTTGGATATAGACTTAGCAGAGTACTAAATAAATAATTGTGATACTTTGGTAAAACCTAGTGTGATGTCTAAAATTAGTTCTCAACAACAAATAGTATAATGGGCCATAAGATGTCAAAGGCTCACAAGAGGAATAAAAGAACCCAGAAGAAAATTAATATAAATGACTACTTTCTATTTCTCATGTGTTTGTGTGTCTGTGTCTGTGTGTGTGTCTGTGTGTGTGATGGTGGTGGTGCTGGGGATTGAGCCCAGAGGCATGCTAGCTCTAAGCTACACCCTAGCCTTTTTTTGTTTTTGTTTTATAATGGGGTCTTATTAGGTTGCTGAGGATCTTGCTAGTTGCTGAGTCTGTCCTTGAACCTGCAATCCACCTATCTCGGCCTCTCAATTACTGAGATTATAGATGTGTACCACCAAGCCCATCTTCTATATCTCTTAAACATGATTCTTCTTATTATAGATTACTGTTATTAGAGTAACAATATGGACCAATCGGGAATGAAATAGAGAAAGCATCATAATATGATAAATGGTATCTAAACATGATTCTTCTTATTATAGATTACTGTTATTAGAGTAACAATATGGACCAATCGGGAATGAAATAGAGAAAGCATCATAATATGATAAATGGTATCTTAGCCAATCAGAGATTGTGAAACATTCACATCTTTAATTTTGCCTTAAGAATTCATACAACCTGACCTTATGATAGTAGAGGGCATCAAGTGTCATATTTTCCATCTTCCACAGACCAGATGAGGTTGAGGCCCCTCTGTCTGAAGCTAAGGTCCAGGTGGGGTTGCAGAGCATGGCCACAAGTGGTGTCCTCGTATGACAACAGAGCAAACAATTCCTCTGTCCTCTTGCTACATTTGACCACATTGTGGTAATGGGCATTCTCATTTCTTCGTTCCCTCTCTCACTTAGTCAACTGTCTAACCTCAGTAAGGCACTCATCTCTCAAGGCCAGAGCTTGCCCATCTATAAAGCTAAGGATCAAACTTCAGCCTCTTTGCAGTTCCCACAGTCTGTGCTTCAAAACACTTGACCCCTAAGCTCTTACCTGGAGCAGGCTGACCAGCATAAGAATCCTGAACTGCTGACGAACATGGCCAAAACCTGGTGCAATACGGAGACATGTCTATTTTTAAAAACAATCACCTGATTATCAAGATAAGTGACAGCAGCAATTTTAAAAATGCTAAGTGAAATTAGATCCAAGTGTTTAAAAGCATATCTTTGAAGAAAAAAAAGCTTAGTTACAAGAAAAAATATATCAGCAGTCTCAATAATCTCACTACATTTAAGGCAGAGTGGTTTAAAAGCTAAACACATCAAATCCTACATGAAAACTCATTTAAAGGCAAGTATATCATCAACAAGATAAATGGAAGGGAAGAAGCAAGTTAAGGAAGGAAGGAAGGAAGGAAGGAAGGAAGTTAGTTTTGGATGTGACTCAGGAAATTCTAGATCAACACAGACAAATAAGTAAATAAGGAGGGGGGAATTAGATTTGTTTTTATCCAACCTGATTTAAACTGTTCTTTGAACAGTCCCTTGTTTAGTATTCTGGCTACCATGTTTACATGCTCCGATTCTGCAGGGAACACTTATTTGTTTTCCCAATATTCCATTTGCAGTAAAAATAAAAATGCTCTTCCTACTGGGCTTGGGAAGCAAGAGGTGAAAGAACTCATTCACCTTTCAATATTCCCAATTGCAAAGATCTTCTGTAAACATCCAAAGAAAAGCCTTCACAGCACTCAGCAATAAATAAATAAGCTCACACTTACTGTGCAACCCCTGGAGACTGCCCAAGAACCAGGTGATCGCAATCATCAGAGAAACTGTAGGGGCAGAGGCCAAGCCTCGGGAGTACAGACCTTCCTCCAAGGAACATAATATTAAATGATGGCTTTCCATAGACCGAAGAGCCCACAAAAACAAAAACAAAATCACCGCAAGTACTGAAATGCTCTTTAGGATGTATTGTTTCTTTTTTCTTTCTTTCTTTCTTTCTTTCTTTCTTTCTTTCTTTCTTTCTTCCTTCCTTCCTTCCTTCCTTCCTTCCTTCCTTCCTTCCTCCCTCCCACCTTCCCTCCCTCCCTCCCTCCTTTCCTTCCTTCCTTCCTTCCTTCCTTCCTTCCTTCCTTCCTTCTCCCTCTCCCTCTCCCTCTCCCTCTGCCTCTCCCTCTCCCTGTCTTTCTCTCTCTCTCTTTCTCTCCTTTCTTTCTTTTTTCATGGTACTGGGGATTGAACCAAGGGGTGTTCTAACACTGAGCTACTATATCCCCAGTCCTTTTTATTTTGAGACAGGGTCTCACTAAGTTGCCCAGGTTGGCTTGGAATGTGTGATTCTCCTGTTCAGCCTCTGAAGTTGCTGGAATTACAGGCATACGCCATCACACTCAGCTGGGTGTATTTTCAATGTAGCATGCAAGCAATTTAGCTGCCTGACTCTCACAAACATTAATGGTAGCTAGGCAGTTAAATCCTAATCTGCCACTCTTAAGATGGATTCTATAGCTTTAATTTTTGGCTACCATAGTTCATTTTGTTCCTGATGGAGGTGGAGGGTTGTGAAATAAAAGGTAATTGGCCTAGTATCAGGCATCAGGATATTCAATAGATACTCATTTAAAAAATTGATATGCCAGTTGTCTATAAATTTTGTAGAAGACAAAGAATATACATGACTTTGTTAGAGCAATCTGCAAAATGCTTACATTTTTCTTAGGATTTTAGAAACATATTCATAATATTTAATCTGCTAATTGTTCTAGCAGCATCTTTATTGTCATTTCAATGTATTTTCTATTAATCCTTTTAGAGTTCTTTTCTTCCTATATATCTACTAAGAACATAAACAGTCTTCCCAGAAGGATGTGCATATATTGAAATTTGGTAACCTAATTTCACAAAGTGTGCTGAATTCCTGAAACCCACTCATGGTTATAAGCCCCAATTTAAGAATTCCTTAATATAACAGATGAATCTAGATATTATAAACCACTCTGCCCATTTGCACTATATGAACAAATATAAATGTAATTGGAGGTATTTGAAGGAATGATGCTATTAAGGCTATTATATTTTCCATTGCTGTTGCTTATTCATATAATGAAGAGGACCTCTCAGTATTACCATGTTGCTTATGGCATGGCATGTGATATATTCATATACAAGAAATGGAGCCACTTTAACAAAAATGATTAGTCTGACAGTAAATTCAGCAAAAACAACTGGCAACTAGGGAGTTAGCAACTATTCATCTTATTCAATTATCTCACCAAAGCTATCTATTCAGCACGCTTTATTTGGGGAAGTCAATTTATATGTTTTGCCAGCTCACTGCCAAAATCATTCTTGGGATTTTAATGTCTTATGAAATGAAATGCTAAACAGCCTATGCTTCCCTTCAACATCACTAGTAACAAACCATTTACTGAAATGACAATAGCAATAAATTAAACACTTCCCAAATTGTATACTATGTTACATTAAAGACAAGGTACCTGGTTAACATTTGCCTTTGATTCAATTCCTATCATGTTTAACCACTATGTGGAGTTTGAAATAGAAGTAGAAAACTTGATTTCTGTCCTCAAGGGTTCTTACAATCTGGTTAGCAGATGGGGGAGGGATGAACAGAACCAGTGGAAATATAAATACACATCTACCCATGTAGAAACACAGCCACTTGGCAATCTACTGCCATTGTACAAAGAATCACACAAAAGTTAAGGAATGGGGGGTGTCAGAATAACAGAAAGGACACCTTTCTGAACAAAAATCAAGAGCTTAGAAAAGGCTGAGAGAACTGACTTTGAGAGAACTTCCATTTCATTTAAAATTGTATCTGAAATTCCTCAAAGTAATAAAAGTTAAGCTTTTGGGCAATGTATATTTGAATGCAACTGGAAACATAAATGAGAATGTCACTAGAATTTGGACATTCAGAATCTATCGATGTGAAAGGTCCCAAATGTGAACAGAAATGGTCCTGCCTAAGCTACTGAAAGCAAATATTAACTAGATTCTCTCTGTCAAAAACTCCTACTGGAATCAGAAGGATTTTTTTTACTTGAGACTTTATATGAACTGCTAAATGATTAATAAATCAGAAGTTAGCCCATATTATCAATTATATACATGAGTTCATTTTAATGTTATGTTAGTAGTGCACATCATTAAATGAATGTAGACAGACATCTTTGGTCATAGTTGTCAATTTGCTTTCATTGGCCTATTAATGACACCCTTAACTAGAGGTGGCTAGGGAATGGTTTGTTTTGATTCTGTTAAAACACAGATTCCAAACTCAAAGACATCATGTTCTCAAATTGAAAAGATTGTAATAAAGGTCCTCTATGTACTCTCTTCCTCTCTCCTCTTTCCAACGTCCAGATAATATTTTATTAATGCTTACTTCCCTTGTAGGACTCATGCCAGTGTTGTCTCTTGCTCCAAATGTGTGTTACTTGCTTTGCCCCTGCAATCCACCAAAAGACAAAGAGAAGCCTGTTCAAAGCATGAGATAAGGCCCCAGGGAAGAGGTTCTGTGTGACAGGGGTGAGCTTCTCATTGAGTAGTAAAGATACTTTAGTATTCCTTATGACAGTATTCATGATAAGTAATCATTAATGCCGGGCGTGGTGGCGCACGCTTGTAATCCCAGTACTTTGGGAGGCTGAGACCGGAGGATCCGGGTTCGCGGCCAGCCTCAGCTCTTTCGCTCTCTCTGTCTCTGTCTCTGTCTCTCTCTCTCTCTCTCCTTAGTGAGGCCCTCTGCAACTTCGTGAGACCTGGTTTCAAAATAAAGTATAAAAAAAATAGGGC
>PVJS01014920.1:0-39657 GCA_004027185.1 Glis glis | reverse complement strand
TCTCTCTCTCTCTCTCTCTCTCTCTCTACTTAGTGAGGCCCTCCCCAACTTTGTGAGACCTGGTTTCAAAATAAAGTATAAAAAAAATAGGGCCGGGGGCGTAGCGCGGAGGTAGAACGCCCCTGCGTTCAATCCCCGGTACCGTAAAAAAAAAAAAAAAGAAAAGAAAGTGGTCGCACCTATATTTGAGGAATAAATGTTGAGTATTGTTACATCCTCTTGCTGGATTGTTCCTTTTACCAGTAAAAAGTGACCTTCTTTGTCTCTTCTGATAAGTTTAGGCTTGAAGTCTAATTTGTCTGATATCATAGTTGCTACTCTTGCTTGTCTTTGTGTTCCACTAGCGTGGATTACCTTGATCCAGTCTTTTACCTTTAGTTTGTGAGTGTCTTTACTTGTAAGGTGTGTTTCTTGTAAGCAGCATGTAGATGGATTAAGATTTTTGATCCATTTTGCCACCTTATGTTTTTTGATTGGGGAATTAAGTCCATTTATATTCATTGTGGTTATTGAGAGATGATTCTTAATTCCTAACATTTTGAGTTTTAACTTCTGTTTTATGTAGTGTTTTTTTTTCTTTTCTTTGTTGGCTGTTTGATGGAAATTATTGTTTCTTTGGTTCTGACATTTATTTATTATCTCTTCTTTATAGTTTATCTCTTTGAGTATTTTCTCTAATGCTGGTTTTGCAGACATAAATTCTTTCAGCTTCTGTTTGTTGTGGAAGGTTTTTATTTCCCCATCAAATTTGATAGATATCTTTGCTGGGTAGTAAATCTTAGTTGGAAGTTGTTTTCTTTCAGAGTTGGGAATATGTTACCGCAGGCCCCCTGGCTTTCATGACATGGTTTGGAAAGTCAGGACTGATTCTTACTGGTTTGCCTCTGAATGTTACTTGGTTTTTTACTCTCGTTGCCTTTAAGATTCTCTCCTTGGCCTCTACGTTAGTCAATTTGACTATTATGTGACATGATGACCCTTTTCTCTGATCTTGTCTGTTGGGGATTCTATATGTTTCTTGTACCTGAGTGTCGACCTCCCTTTCTATGTTTGGGAAATTTTCTAATATTACTTCTCTGAAAAGATTATTGATTCTTTTGGTTTCAGCTTCTATTCCCTCTTCTATGCCTATTATTCTTAGGTTTACTCTTTTCAAATTGGCCAGGATCTCTTCAATGTCCAATTCATACTGTCGAATTGTTTTTTCTATATTATATACGATGCTCTCACTTTTGGAGTGGTCATCTTCTAAGAGTGAGATTCTGTTTTCTATGTGGTCTAGTCTACTGTTAATAGTTTGTATTGATGCCTTCATTTCAATTATTGCATCCTTCACTTCCTTCAGAGCCTCTATTTGATTTCTGTTTTGGGTGTCAGATTATTTGCTTATTTGATCCTTCATTACTTTCAGGATCTCTCTAAATTCTTTTCAGAAATCCTGTATCATTTCTACTACTAAACTTCTGAATTGTCCTTCTGGCAATCCCCACATTTCTGTGCTGATGGGTTCTATTATTGTAGAGTTGTGGGAGTTCGTTGTTTCTTTGTTCCTCTTTCCCATGATTTCAGGTTTCTTAAGTTTATATCTTTTTTGCTTTTGGTATCTCTCACTCTGTAGGTTTCCTATGTCTAATCACTCTCCCTGTATAGTAACCTGTTCTGGAGGTAGATATTTACTACTAGGTGTGCCTTAAAGATGACTAGCCTCTACTGTATGGTTATTCTTAGCTCTCTGTTGTGTGGTTATAACCCTTTAATATGTTCTTCGAAATCTGTGTCCAGTATCACCCCACTGTTGTTCTGCCAGTAGATTGTTGGTACTGGGTTGCAGTTACTCTAGGGTTCCTTCTGTCCGCTGCAATGGTGATGTTGATGAGTTCCAGGTGTTGAGGTCTGTGGACCTGTCTGTCACCTCTGTAATAGGGGGTAGACTCAGAGATGTGGGTAGGTCAGTTTGTACCCTGTGTGTTTTTAAACTTCAATGTGCGGGCTGCTGATTGGGTCCGTCTGTCAGTGGTAGTTAGTTTGTCGTTGGTGTCTGTCTTTTCTGGTGGTTCACCTGTTTGAACCACCTGAGCACAGGTGGGGAATGCTGGCACTCTCTGCTTCCTGAGTCCCTCTGTCTCTGCCTGTTTAGCAGAGACCCTCTTGGGCTGGCCTGGGCACAGGTGGGAGAAGGCTCACACTCTTTGCGGCCTGTGTCCCTCTTTCTCTCTGCCTGGGCACAGGTGGGGGACACCGGCACTCTCCTCCCGTTAGGCTGAGTCCCTCTCAGGCTGGCCGGGGCGCAGGTGGGGGAAGGCCAGCACTCTCTTCTGCCCACGACCCTCTTTCCTCCTGGTTGCAGGCAGGTAATGCGGGTGCTCTCTGCCTATTTAGGCCGAGACCCTCTCGAGTTGGCCTGAGCTCAGGCGGGGAACACCAGTGCCCTCTGCTTCTCGAGTCCCTCTGTCACTCTGCCTGTTTAGGCAGGGACCTTCTCGGTCTAGCCTGGGCGCAGGCGAGGAAGTACACTCTGCTGCCCGCAACCCTCTTTTTTCTCTGCCTATGCGCAGGTGGAGAATGCTGGTGCCCTTTGCTTCCTGCATCCCTCTGGTTTCATCTGTTTAGGTGGAGACACTCTCTGGCTGGCCTGGGGGCAGATGGGGGAAGGCTGCCCACGACCTTCTTTTCTCTCGGCCTGGACACAGGTGGGGAACGCTGGTGCCCTCTGCTTCCCACAACCTTCTGGTTCTGTCTGTTTAGGTGGAGACACTCTCTGGCCTGGGTGCAGATGGGGGAAAGCTGCCCATGACCCTCTTTTCTCTCTGCCTGGGCACAGGCAGGGAATACTGGTGCCCTCTACTCTGCTTCCTGCGTAACCTCTGGTTCTACCTGTTTAAGCCGTGACCCTCTCGGGCTGGCCTGAGTGCAGTTGGGAACGCTAGTGCCCTCTGCTTCCCACATCCCTCTGGTTCTGTCTGTTTAGGCAGAGGCACTCTGCCGCTGGCCTGGGCACTGGAGGGGGCGGGGGGAAGGCCGCTGCTCTCTGCTGTCTGCGTTCCTCTTTCCCTCTGCCTGGGTGCAGGCCATCAACGCTGGCAGTCTCCTCCCATTTAGGTCGAGTCCCTCCCTGGCTGTCTTGGTTGCAGGCGGGAATGCTGGCACTTTCAGCTTCCTGCCTCTGCTTGCCACCGAGTCCCTCCTGGGGCTGTTCTAGGCATAGGTGGGGACGCAGTGCTCCCCAGAGAAGGCTCTGTTGGTCTGCAACTTTCAGACCTGCTCTATTCCTCAGATTTTCATGTGTGGCTACAGCCACAGACTGCTTGTGTCCCCACCCTCTCTTTTTTTTCCGGGGGGGCTCTTTTCAGTTATCCTGTGAGGCTGCAGCACTCGCCTCTCCTTCCGAATGTGCGGAGGACCAGTGGATTGCGATGGAAGTGGATGGTAGTCATCCTTCTCTTTTTGTCCTGGGACTGTGGGATTTTGTGGTTGATGATCCCAATGTCTGTGAGAAAGGCCTCAGGTTGCTGTTTATAAGATTTTTTGGATCTTCTGAAGGTTCCTGCTGGTCCGGCGACCTCCCGTCTCTGGTTGGTTGCCCCTTTTTTTACCCTTTTTCAGCCTGGGTGTTAATCGGTGGGCTTCTATGTATTCTTAAATGTTATTGTCTTTAGTTCCTATCTCCCATGAAAGTCGTATGGGATGTGTATGGCTGTTCAGTTCGGAGCACCCGAGACAATTTAGAGACAGGCTCTCCTCGGTGTCCTTACTCCAACGCCATCTTGTATAATCTCTGCTTGTTTCTTTTTAAAAGTAGACTTTATTTTCAGATTTTTTAAAAATAAAATCTTCTTTGTCTTTTTACTGAATTACCCTCTGTATCATAGTGAGCCTTCCTATTCAAGAACATGGTACCTGGGCCTGGTGGCACAGGCCTGTAATCTCAGTACTTGAGAGGCTGACACAGGAGGATCACAGGTTCGAGGCCAATCTCAGCAACTTACTGAGGCCTTCAGCAACTTAGTGAGAGCCTGTTTCAAAATAAAAAATAAAGTAGGGCTGGGGGCATAGCTTAGAGGTAGAAAACCCATGGGTTCAGTCCCCAGTAGCACACACCCACACACACAAAAGATATATTTGTATATCTTTCCACTTGTTCATGGTTTGGGGGGGGGATTCAGTTATAGTTTAAGTTTTATTTTTCAAATAGATTTTGTACATTTCTTAAGTTTTTTCAAAAAAATACTCTTGTTGCTTTTGTAAGTGGGGTCTTTTGTCCATTATATCTTCTAAACTATACTAGTTGATATGTGTAAATAAATTAGCTGTTTATTTCTCTATAGTACTAATTACATACTCAGCCAACTTACTGAATGGTCTTATCTATAGTCATTTTTCAGTTGTCTCAGCAATAATAATATTGACAAATAGTTATAATTTTACCTACTCCCTGTCCTTATACTTCTAATTTCTCTCTTTTCTACTTGTGATGGCTGCCACCTTCAAAATAGTGTTGAACAGTAGTGACAGTAGATATTTTCACCTAGCTCCTGATTTTTTTTTTTTTGCAGAACTGGGGATTGAACCCCAGGGGCATTCTACCTTTGAGACACACCCCCAGCCCTATTTTTTAGTCTTTATTTTGAAACAGGGTCTCACTAAGTTGCGGAGGGCCTCCCTAAGTAGCTGAGGCTGGCCGTGAACCCGGATCCTCTTGTCTCAGCCTCCCAAGTACTGGGATTACAAGCGTGCGCCACCACGCCCGGCTACCTACCTCCTAATTTTAATGGTATTTCTCCAAATGTTTCCCATTAACAAGATGCTGGCTTTGATATGGAAATAGATATAATAGTTATTTTATATACTATGCTGATTGTGTGTCAAGTTAAATTTAAATGACTAATGAACTCATTAAGAACCTGTTAGAGAGAGATGATATCTTGTTTGGTACAAATTGGCAGTGACCCAAATTAATTTTCAAATTATGGCTATGAAATAGCTAGGAAAGATAAGATAATAATGATACATATTTCAATATAGTGTTCATGGACTACAAATTTGGGGAGTGTGTGCTAGGGATTGAATCCAGGATCATCATTTCTTTGAACTACATCCCAGCCCTTTTTATTTTTTATTTTGAAATAGGGCCTCACTAAGTTGCTAAGGCTGGCCTTGAACCTGCAATCCTCCTGTCTCAGCTTCCTAAATACTGGGATTACAGGTGTGCACCACCATGCCCAGCTATTTTTATATACATTAATTATCTCACTGGATCTGCCATAACCACAAATTAGGAATCTTAGGTATAAAAAGGCTCATTTGCAAAACAAGATTTAGCATAGACGTTTACAGATACCCATTTTACCATATGTTTTTCTAATTATTAGGCCATGTCCTGGCTTCCATCTGATTACTAGAGATGAAGTAAAAATAACAGCAAAATGTTCTTCCTTTGAGAGCACAGAGCAGAGGTCAAGGATGGAAGAGTGTGTCCACTCTTAGAAGACAGAGGTGTATTTTCTAGACTATCCACTCAATGTTCAGTGTCTCCTGCAGCCAGGAGACAGCTGAGCCACCATTCTTCCTCAGAGTTAAAGCCCTGTGTTTCTTTTCACTACAGACTGGATCTAAAGACCAGGGAGAGTTGCCCTGGGGGAACGGAGTTGAGAACCAACAGTATACAGCTATTTGAAACCATAGGATAGAGCCGGGCATGGTGGTGCCCTCTCTCTCTCTCTCTCTCTCTCTCTCTACCTAGTGAGGCCCTCCACAACTTCGTGAGACCCGGTTTCAAAATAAAGTATAAAAAAATAGGGCTGGGGGTGTAGCGCGGAGGTAGAACGCCCCGGGGTTCAATCCCTGGTACCACAAAAATAAATAAATAAATTAATAAAATAAAACCAGCCTCAGTAACTTAGTAAGCCCTGTTATAAAATAAAAAATAAAAAGGAATTAAAAGGCTGTAGCTCAGAAGTAGAATGCTCATGGGTTCAGAGCCAGGCGTGGTGGCACACACTTGTAATCCCAGTACTTGGGAGGCTGAGACAGGAGGATTGCAGGTTCATGGCCAGCCTCAGCTACTTATAGTGAGGCCCTCCACAACTTAGTGAGACCCTGTTTAAAAAATAAAGAATAAAAAATAGGGCTGGGGATGTAGCTCAGAGGTAGAGTGCCCCTGGGTTCAATCCCCAGTACCGCAAAAAAAAAAAAAAGAATGCTCATGGGTTCAACTCCCAGTACCCCCCCAAAAGCATCCTTTGAATTAGCAACAAAGTAATCATAGGCAAATTTGTTAGGAATAATGCCAATGGTCACAGTGGCTATGGTCTGTCCCACATGTTTATCTCCTCTTTGTGTGTGTGTGTGTGTGTGTGTGTGTGTGTGTGTGTGTGTGTGTGAGGTACTGAAGATTGAACCCAGGGGGGCATTCTACCTCTGAGCTACATCTCCACCCTATTTTATTCTTTTATTTTGAAACAGGGTCTCACTAAGTTGCAGATGGCCTCACTAAGTTGCTGAGGCTGGCTGCGAAGTGCGATCATCCTGTCTCAGCCTCCCAAGTATTGGGATTACAAGCGTGGGCCACCAGGCCCAGCTTTTCCCCCTCTTTATATGGCAACAAATCTTGCTTCCTTGTCCCCAGGGCAGGCACATGCCTCAGGCTGTGCCCATCATACATCACATCCTCCTGGCTGTCATGCTCAGTATTGGCATATGACCCATCTGGGCCAGTCTTTCATTTAGAACCAATGAGGAAAACATTCTCTTTCCTTTCAGATAATGGAAATATAAGAATGAAGTAAAAATACAGAGATATGTAGAGATGAGAGATTAACAATGAAGAGACAGAGGGAAAGGGGAAGAGAGAGAGATGGGGGGAGAGAGAGAGAGAGAGAGAACTTGTGAAAGAGAAATTCAGCCATGTTTCAGTCCATGGATCCAGTCACCTCTGATAGTCCTGCCTCCTTTTCCTGAAATTTAATTCTCTTCTCTTGATTATGAGCTCCTTTGATGTCCTTCCAATAATTTCCACTGCTTCTCCCTCCCCCTTTTCAGTAACGGAAGAATTAAGATTAATAGGTAAAGTCAGATTTTAATTGACTTAGAAATGAGTGATATAAAATACCTCAGAAAAACCATAACAAGATATGAGCAGGAAAGATATAAATAAAATGACAAGATTTTACTGAAGACCATAAAAGAAGACTTGAATAAGTGAGAACCCTATCAAGTTCCTGGATAACAATGACTATTATAAAGATGTCAATTCTTCTCAAATTAATTTATAGGTTTAGTGCAACTCTAATCAAAATCCAAATAGGATGCCTTTTGAAGCTTGAAACGGTGATTCTAGAGTTGATTAGCTAGGAAAAACAGACAAGAGCCAAGAAATACTTATAAAAAGGAAATTGATGAGGGAAAGAGTGGACAGCCAACTCAAAGGATTCAATAGAGGTGCCCCTGCACCCATCTCTGGTCCAAGAGTTCCCTGCTCCTGAGAACAGGTGATTGACTATGGATTTTCTCTATTTAACTTAAAGTAATTTTAATACATTTATATTACTTGTAACCAATAGAGTCCTAATACAAGAATTTTGCCCTACCACATATGAAAACAACATTAAAATGACACAGAGTACTGGTAGTATAAGCATTTATAAGCATATCTAAGCATATCTTTAGAACAGAATAAATAGCCATAAATAGGTACTTTTTTTTGATACTGGGGATTGAACCCAGGGCATTCTACCTCTGAGCTACATCCCCAGCCCTATTTTTTTTTTTTTATTATTCTTTATTTTGAAACAGGGTTTCACTAAGTTGCTTCAGCCTCCCAACTACTGGAATTACAAGTGTGCGCCACCACACCTAGCTAATAAATAGGTACTATTACTTACCAAAATGATGCAATTTTTTTTGTGTGTGGTACCAGGGATTGAATGCAGGGGCGTTCTACCTCCGCGCTACGCCCCCGGCCCTATTTTTTATACTTTATTTTGAAACTGGGTCTCACGAAGTTGCAGAGGGCCTCACTAAGAGAGAGAGAGAGAGAGAGAGAGAGAGAGAGAGAGGAGACAGGGAGAGAGAGAGAGCGAGAGAGCTGAGGCTGGCCTCGAACCCTGATCCTCCTGTCTCCGCCTCCCAAAGTACTGGAATTACAAACATGGGCCACCACGCCCGGCTAAATGATGCAAATTTTAAAAGTTGACATCACATTGCAATGTGTTAAAGAAAAATAGTTCAATAATTTGAATGCCTATGAAAACTTAAATTATCAACATACAACATATACTAAAATTAATTCCTGAGGTTAAATGTGAAATGTGTCCAATGTAAAACAAATAAATATTAAAACATGTATCTGAAACAAAAATCAATGTTTGTCAAAGTGCTTGTTGAAAAACAAGAAGAATACTTAGGAAACTATTTACTTGTTTCTGAGCTGAAGGAAGAATTGTCTAAGTCGAAAATCAATAGGCTAAATCACAAAGGAATCAAAATCAAAGGTTTGACTAGATGAAAAATTTAAAAGTCCAACAGAAACTATCAAAAATTGAAAAGTAAATTACAAAGTAGAAAGATCTTTCAAGACATCTGACAAAAACTGTGTGAGCATTTTAAATCAATAATGTGTGTAGCAGTTTAAATCAATAATGAAAACACCAAAACTTCAGTGGAAAAAGGTGCAACAACAAAGTGCAGATAAATCTTAGACGCAGAAATACAAATGATCACCGGCATGGTAATGCATGCCTGTACTTGAGAGACTGAGACAGGAGGATTGCAGGTTTGAGCCAGCCTCAGCAACTTGTGGCCCTCAATAACTTAGTAAGACTCTGTTTCAAAATAGAAAATAAAATCAGGCTGGCAATGTAGCTAAGAGGTAGAATGCCCCTGGGTTCAATTCCCAGTACCCGCCCCATACATAAATACAAATGATCAATAAATATGGGAAACAATTTGCTTTTTATAGCTATAAAGAAATACAAAATAAAACATCAATGACATATTTTATTCTACTAAAAAGAAAAGATACTAAAATTTAAGGCTGGTGAGGTTGTTTCAAAAAATGGTATGATCACACACTCCTGTTAAGAGTCTAAAATGGTATGAATTTTTTTAGATAGCAATTAGCAATATGTAGCAAGAAGTTTATAAAAGGCCCATACTCTTTGACCCAAATTTCTCCTCTAGAACGTAACCTCGTACAATTATTAGTAGATTTTTTTTTTTTTGCAGTACTGGGGATTGAACCCAGGGCATTCTACCTCTGAGCTACACCCCCAGCCCTATTTTTTATCCTTTATTTTGAAACAGGGTCTCACTAAGTTGTGGAGAGCCTCCCTAAGTAGCTGAGACTGGCCGTGAACCCGGATCCTCCAGTCTCAGCCTCCCAAGTACTGGGATTACAAGCGTGTGCCACCACGCCCGGCTTCATATAATTATTAAAAGCATAAAATGAAGCCAGACATGGTAGCGCACGCTTGTAATCCCAGTACTTGGGAGGCTGAGACAGGAGCACTGCAGGTTCCAGGACAGCTTCAGCAAGTAGTGAGACTCTCATTTAACTAGCAAGACCCTGTTTCGAAATAAAAATAAAATAGGGCTGGGGGTGTAGGTTGGAAGTAGAATGCCCCTGGGTTCAATCTCCAGTGCCACACACACACACAAAAGCATAAAATGTATCCCTTGCTCTCAAGAGTTTACCTGTGCATGAAAACCTAAAGCTGACAGACAGAGGAAGTAGGAAGAGAGAGGGGTGGCATGAAGCCCCTGGTTCTGGTCTTTGAGGTCCCTAGAACAGCCCTGGTTCCTCAGAGTCTTGGAGCCTTCCAATATCTATCTCTAGACCCTTCCAATAAATCCTCCCCCGACCTTCCTTAGTTTCTGTCCATTGCACAAGAAGACAATTGAGTAATATTACAACTCTGGCTTGAAATGTATATCCCATCTTTCTGTTAGATTTAATCTACTATATAATTTTTGGTAAGATGGTAAGAGATACTGATCGCTTTGAGTCACTGTAGTTGGTTCTAGTCCAAGCTTAATTAGTTGGGAATTAAAACGGATCCATACTGGCACCTTTTAGAGCCTCTACCTAAATACAACGTTAGATTGACAAATCCTTGGACGAGAAGGGTTGGTGAGTTGTTTTTTTTGATGGTACTAAGGATTGAACTCAGGGGCATTCTAACTCTGAGCTAATCTTCCAGTCCTATTTTATTTTTTATTTTGAAACAGGGTCTCACTAAGTTGTGGACATGGTGTTGTAAGTAAATAGTTAACAATGATCAAAACACAATGAAATCCAACATCCTGAGGAAGTGCTTGCAAATGGAATCCTTTCCTTGCTCATGGGTGGAAGCCTTTAATACAGTTGACTACCCCTTTCTTGTCTTCATCCTCATCCTTCACAATTCCACACTCTCCTGGTACTTCTCACTTGTCACATTTTTCCTGGTTTTAAAATTTTATTTATTTAATTTTGCGGTACTGGGGATTGAACCCAGGGGCATTCTACATCCGAGCTATACCTCCAGCCCTATTTCTTATTCCTTATTTTGAAACAGGGTCTCACTAAGTTGTGGAGGGCTTCACTAAGTAGCTGAGGCTGGCCCTGAACCTGTAAGCCTCCCAAGTACTGGGATTACAAGCATGTGCCACCATGCCCAGCTAAATTAATTAATTAATTTATTTATTCATTTTGTGGTATTGGGTATGGAACCCAGGGGCCTTCTACTTCCAGGCTCCACCCCAGCCCTATTTTATTTATTTTTTGGGGAAACAGGATCTCACTAAGTTGCTGAGAGCCTATATTGCTGAGACTGACTTTGAACTCTAATCCTCCTGTCTCAGCCTCCAACCACTGGGATTAACAATTGGAATTAGTTCAAATAAAGTCTAGACTACTCCAATAAGAGACAAAAATACTTGAACATGAGAGTTATTTCTCATGTAGTATTTTGTATGTATGGTCTTGGAATAATATAATGGCCCAGTGGTTTAGGCAACCCCAGATCCTCTTAATGTATGACATCTATTGAACACAGCCCTCATCCATGTGGTCTGGACTACCCTGCAATCATATTTGCATCCAATCCCATGAACAGCAGGGAGCATGCTTCTTTCCTGTTAAGGGCACAATCTAGAAGTTGCAAACATCATTTCTACTAAATCCCATAGGTCAGAACCTATGGCCACAAGTAGTTGATCCATATTCACACCAAAACCTGGAGTTGTTAGTCTTTCTTTTATCCCTTCATTATTACTTTTTTGTTAGTCTTTCTAATATTTGCCTATTTAGAAATGTGAAATGGTATCTCATTGTAGTTTTAATTTTGATTGTACTGATGACTAAAAAAAATATTGAGCCTCAAAGATTTCTCTTCTGAATCCTTGAGTGTGACCTCAATTCTCATTCTTACGGAATGGCTGCTGGACTTCTAGCAATCATTCTGAATTCCAAGCAGAAGAACAAAGTATTCAGGCCCTCCAGTCTCATGAGTTTGTGCTGAGCCTTGGGTTTGTGTTGCAATGGCTTGGATATGGCTCAAGTATCTACCAAGGGTCCATGTGATAGAGGCTCAGTCTCCTGATGGAGGCTCAGTCTCCAGGGTGGCAGTATTGGGAGGTAGTGGCACTTTTGAGAGGTGAGCCTAGCGGGAGGTCACAGGGGCTGGGGGGCTGCCCTTGGGAGGGATTAAGGTAGTTCTCCTGAGAGGGTTGTTGTAAAAGGAGCAAGCCCTGCCCGCTCAAGTGCTCTCTCTGCTTCCTGGTTTGAGATGTCATGACTCTTCCCCCACGTGCTCTGCCATTTGTCCTGGGCCTGCCCCAGAGCCTGTGACTTTCATCATCCACATATGTGAGCTAAAGCCAGGCTTGGTGGCACACGCTTGTAACCCCAGTACTTGGGAGGCTAAAACAGAAGGATCACAAGTTCGCGGTCAGCCTCAGCTACTTAGTGAGGCCCTCCACAATTTAGTGAGACCCTGTTTTAAAAAAAAATGTAAAGAAAAAACAGGATTGGGGATATAGCTCGGAGGTAGAATGGCCCTGGATTCAATCCCCAGTACTGTAAAACAAACAAACAAACAAACAAAAAAACTTCAGTGGCTTCAAATGAAACTGTTCTTCTCATAAACACGCATTTGGGCAAAGCTCAGGAGAAACAGCCTGTCTCTGCTCTGCTTGGTTTCACCATGGCAGCCGTTGATGCTGGTGGCCACCGTGATGAGTCACACAATTGACCTGTGGTCAGAACTCCTACACCACATGACCGTTTCATGTGGCTTCCTGGTTTCCCACACTACAATATTTGAGTCCCAAGGGTGAGGGTCCCAAGAGAGACCCAAGGGGAACTGTACCACATGTGTGTGTGTGTGTGTGTGTGTGTGTGTGTGTGTGTTACTGGGGATTGAACCCAGGGGCATTCTACCTCTGAGCTAATCCCCCAGCCCTATCTTATTTTTTTTAAATTTTGAAACAGGGTCTCACTAAGTTGCTGAGGCCCTTGCTAAGTTGCTGAGACCAGCTGGGTACCTGCGATTCTCCTGTCTCAGCCTCCCAAGTACTGGGATTATAGGCTTGTACCACCGTGCCCAGCCTTTATTTTTTTTTAATTTAATTTAATTTTGTGTGTGTGTGGTACTGGAGATTGAACCCAGGGGCATTATACGTCCAAGCTACACCCCCAGCCCTATTTTTTATTTTTGAAACAGGGTCTCACTAAGTTGCAAAGGGCCTCACTAAATAACTGAGGCTGTCCTTAAGCCTACGATCCTCCTGTCTCAGCCTTCTAACTACTGGAATTACAAGCATGCTCCACCACACCCGGCGACTTTATTTTTATTTTGAGATAGGATGTCACTAAATTGCCCAGGCTGGCCTGGAAGTTGTGATCCACCTGCCTCAGCCTCTCTAGTAGGTGGGATTCTAAAGGTGTGCCACCATGCCCAGCCTGATTTCACCTTTTAAAATGAAAAAACAAAACAAAATACTTTCTTTTTTCTTAAAAATCCATGGTCAGATAAATGGTAGTCTGATTTCTATGTAAAAAGAGGGATCTCTGATATTAGAATCCGTCAGTGAAGCCATCAGAGACTATAAGCCAGCCTGCATGATTTTTTATTTATTTATTTTTTTGCGGTACCGGGGATTGAACCCAGGGGCGTTCTACCTCCGCGCTACACCCCCGGCCCTATTTTTTATACTTTATTTTGAAACCGGGTCTCACGAAGTTGCGGAGGGCCTCGCTAAGGAGAGAAAAAGAGAGAGACAGACAGACAGACAGGGAGAGAGAGAACGAGAGAGCTGAGGTTGGCCGCGAACCCGGATCCTCCGGTCTCCGCCTCCCAAAGTACTGGGATTACAAGCGTGCGCCACCACGCCCGGCCTGCATGATTTTTTGTCTATTTTTTTCATATTGGTTTAGAATACCCAACCACTGGCCATTATTTGCTATTTCTGGGGATAGTTTGGAAACTGCCACCTCTCTAATTCTTCCTGGATGAGGACTGAGGTCAAGAAGCTGTTCATTCAGTAAGCTATCTCTTCTTCATCCTTAAATACATCATTCATTTACATAGCTTACAATCTTTCCTGGAGTATTTTCTTTGATATATTTGATTTTTAAAATTGTTTTTATTTGTTTTACAATCCCCTTCAAAGAGATCCTCTTTGTTTCTTTTCAGGTCCATTTAATAACTATTTTACCATTCACCATGTCTTGGCATGGAACATTCCTTAGGACTGTGTGTGTGACAAACATTCTCAAACTGTGATCTTTTAAATATGGAAATTGTTCATGCAATTCAGACCATTTCATTGGCTTCCCTGCAGCACAGAAGAATGGGAAGCAAGCATGACATGTGAGACCCGTCATGAGCTTAGCTCCTCATCTCCTCATGGAGTGCCAAGGTGGAAGAGGCCACGCAAAGATTTTATTCACTCAGGGGGTACAGAGGCAATTTGGAAGGTGATAGCAGAAATTGGGGCTCAAAGGCCCTGCTGACAGAGTTGCTGTCTTCTACCTACTTCCTTCCCCGGGTGAAGGAGGTTTTAGGGTACTTTCCCCATCAGCTCATGGGTCATCCCAATTGTACTCTCTGTCCTCTGTCCTCTTTACCTTGACAGGGAATTCTTAGTGTGGTACTGTCGCAAGGCCATTGGGAAAACTGAAGGGAAAAGGCCGGTGGATGTAGACAACAGAACAACAGAAAGTTAGTTTCTTTCTTTCTTTCTTTCTTTCTTTCTTTCTTTCTTTCTTTCTTTCTTCTTTTTTTTTTTTTTGCGGTACTGGGGATTGAACCCAGGGGCATTCTACCTCCGAGCTACACCCCCAGCTCTATTATTTATTCTTTAATTTGAAACAAGTTCTCACTAAATTGCTGAGGGCCTCATTAAATAGCTGAAGCTGGCCGCGAACCTGGATCATCCAGTCTCAGCCTCCCACATACTGGGATTACAAGTATGTGCCACCACGCCCGGCTCAGAAAGTTTCTTTTAATGACTGAGGACACATAAACTTTCTATAGAAACAGTCAGACAAAACAGAAAACAACAGCAAGAGCTCCCAGTTGGATTTACAGGCTTTTCAAGTTTCCCCTTGTCCCCACTGGTGAAGAGTGAGACATCTTTGCCACTCCATCAGAGAATTCTCAATCTCCCTGCCCTCTGCCTAACTTTCAGAAGACTCAGCGATTGCCCTGTTTGTCCTCCAGCTGCAAAGAATTGATAGGAATCATCTCTAGACCATCCCAGAGTGATTACTTGAAGACTAGCTGAGTTGAAGGTGAATATTCCAAGTAGACTATCTGGTAGCAGGCCCAGATTTTCAAGGTTGTTTTCCTTTGGTCCATGGTGTTTCCACATTTTATTAGGGTTATCTGTGCATTCTCATGAGAGATAAGGACTGGGGTGGGGGAGTGACTCAGTGGTCTAGAGCGTGCTTAGCATGCACAAGGGGCCCTGGATTCCATCTCCAGCACCAAAAAAAAAAAAAAAAAAAAAAAAAGCAAGCGATACAAGAAATAACACATTAGTAGTACTGGGTATGGAGTCACATTGCTGGGGTCTGAATTTTAGGGTGACCAACCATCCTCGTTTTCTTGGACTAAGGAATTCCACAGTGCTGCAGGACTTGCCAGTACTAAATGGCTACTTGCTAACTTTGTGTCCTTCCATACAGTAGTTAACTCCCAGTGCCTCAGATTGCTCAGTCATAAAATGATGTTAACTGTTTCCTAGCATCATGGAAGTATTTTTTTAATTTATTATGTTTATAATAATACCTGGCACATATAAGTGTGAAATCAAAAAAATAAGGGAAGTCAGGTGTGGTGGCACATGCTTGTAATCCCAGTACTTGGGAGGCTGAGACAGGATGATAGCAGGTTCGCGGCCAGCCTCATCTATTTAGTGAGGCCCTCCAAAACTTAGTGAGACCCTGTTTCAAAATAAAGAAGAAAAAATAGGACTGGGGGTGTAGCTCGTGGTAGAATGCCCCTGGGTTCAATCCCCAATACTGTAAAAAAAAAAAAAAAGGAGAATTTTTTCTCTGGGCATAACCTCACTGTTCAAGCAATGCATTTATTTCTGTCATTATCTTAGGAGTTTACAAAAGTGAATTTATCTACACATTTATATCTACATATTTACAAATTCTACTTGAGTTTTTGCCATCTAATTTCGCCTATAACAATACACACTCAAAAATAACCTTTGTATAGTAATGTTAAACTACAAAATGCATGTGTGAAATGGTGTGGGCAGTAAACAGGCTCTCCAACAATGAAGAACGTCTCCAAACCCCTGACCCTCTTTCCTTTCTGCTCTTATGCTGCCTTGAACAGAGCTCCATTACAGTAATTACCATATTGCCTGGAATTGTGTGTCTATTACCACAGGAGAGGAGGGGCAGTGGCCTAGAGCCTGGTTGCAGCCTGGAGGGAAGAGAGACCTGGGCCCAGTTCTCATTATCCAGGAAATGAGAGACCCAGTGAGCATGGGGCCACTGCCCAACAGATTAGGACCTCTCCTCCAATGGAGGGGAGTGGGTTCTCCTAGAGAAAGCACCCAGAAGTGTGCACTCCCATTTCTATGGAAATAAAAGAGTGGTATGGATTATCAGATTCATCTTCCCATCTAGAAACTTTTGACTAAACCCCCCTCTTTAAAATATTTGTTAATGCCGGGCGTGGTGGCGCATGCTTGTAATCCCAGTACTTTGGGAGGCAGAGACCGGAGGATCCAGGTTCGCGGCCAGCCTCAGCTCTTTCGCTCTCTCTCTCCCTGTCTCTCTGTCTCTCTGTCTGTCTGTCTCTCTCTCTCTCTCTCTCTCTCTCTCTCCTTAGTGAGGCCCTCCGCAACTTCGTGAGACCCGGTTTCAAAATAAAGTATTAAAAAAAAATAGGGCCGGGGGTGTAGCGAGGGAGGTAGAACACCCCTGAGTTCAATCCCCGGTACCGCAAAAAAAAAAAAAATATTTGTTAATGTTTTGAAAAGGGGTTCAAATCTAGGACAGTGGGTTTTTTTTGTTGTTGTTGTTACTGGGGTGGAAACCAGGGGCATTCTACCTCCAAGCTACACCCCCAGAACTTTTTTATTTTTTTTTTATTTTGATACAGGGTCTCACTCAGTTGCTGAGGCTGGCCTCAAACCTGCAATCCTCCTGTCTCATCCTCCCAAGTACTGAGATTACAGGAGTGCTCCACCATGCTGGGCTAGAGCAGAGCTCTTGACAGAGAATGAATAACAAAATCTTCAGGTTTTTCTTGAACCCCAAGAAAAGGGCCCAATGTGTCAAAATCCTTTCTTTTCCCATTACCTGTTCCATTTAGCTAGGCAGCTTCATCTCCTGGGAGCCTGGCTCATTCCCTCACCCCACCCGTTCACCCTCAGGCCCACAGGCTTTTCTTCTTACTCCACTTTTCTGACACCCAGGAGCTCTTTATTATGTAAATTGACTTAATTTCTTTGCTACCTTGTTGCTTTCTCCTTTTCTTTTTGGTGCTGAGGATCAAACCCTCAGAGCCTAGCAGATGCTCTAAGCAGGAGCTCTACCACTGAGCTACACTCCAAGCCCCTCTCCTAACATTCTTAAATTCGAATTCTGTGCTGTCCTTCCAATATGCACCATTGTGGCTACTGCGCATGTGGAATGGTGCTAATACTATTTTGGGTATACTGCAATTGTACACACACTGAACTGCAACGACAATATGGAGAAAGAATGTGAGCTATCTCATTAATAATTTTTATATTGATTGAAATTGATATTTTGGTTTGTTGTTGCATCGATTTGCATACTGCAGTGATAATATTTTGGTTAGGTTGGGTTAAATAAAATATTATTAAGTTAATCTCATCTTGCCGGGTATGGTGGCACACGCCTGTAATCCCAGTACTTGGGAGGCTGAGACCAGAGGATCCGGATTCTCGGCCAGTCTCAGCTACTTAGTGAGGTCCTCCGCAACTTAGTGAGACCCTGTCTCCAAATAAAGAATAAAAAATAGGGCTGGGGGTGTAGCTCGGAGGTAGAATGCCCCTGGGTTCAACACCAGTACCGCAAAAAAAAAAAAAAAATTATCTTTCTTTTTTTAAAAAATTACAAGTGTGGTTTGCGTTACATTTCTATTGGACAAAACTGTTTCAGGTCAAGGTCGGCAAACTTTTTCCACAAAGGGCCAGATGGTAACAAAGATTCTCTGCTTGGCCAATGTTAGGTCTCTGAACCTTCTGCTAGGCCATTTGTGCACTTCCTTCTAAAATGCAGTTTTAGCAAGACTTCCTCCTCCTCCTCTTCCTCCTCCTCCTCCTCCTCCTCCTCCTCCTCCTCCTCCTCCTCCTCCTCCTCCTCCTCCTCGTATCTGATCCAGTTCCTCATCCTCCACCATCCCCCAGGTACGGTCTGCAAGAATCCTGTTAGGTCAGTTTAGCCAGAATCCCCCTTAGCCCTGCAGTTTCCTCCTAGCAATTTTCCATCAACTCACCACCATCCTCCACTCACCTATGCTATATTCGGAGTAGAGCCCAATCTCTCCCCACACTGCAAGCCCCCACTGCAGTGGTCCCTGTACCTATTGTGAGGGTCCTGAATAAAGTCTCCTTTATAATGCTTTAACTATCATTTAATTTATCATTGAATAACTTTTTCCTTAGCAATAGCAAGCTGTGTATGTGTGTGTGTGTGTGTGTGTGTGTGTGTGTGTGTGTGTGTGTCTTCTCCTCCTCCTTCTTTTTCCAGTACTGGAGATTAAACCCAATGGCATTTTATCTCTGAGCTACACCCCCAGCCTTATTTTATTTCATTATTGTTATTATTATTATTATTATTATTATTTCAAAATAAAAGTTTTTTACTCAGTTGCTGAGAGTCTTGCTAAGTTGCTGAGGCTGGTCTCCAACCTGCTATCCTCCTGTCTCAGCCTCCCAAGTACTGGGATTACAGGTGTGTGCCACCATGCCCGGTTTAGGCAATCCTTTCTTGACTTACTATTACTGCCTTGGGACCCAATCAACATGGTGAAGGCTGGTTAGGATTCAGTACTGGGATTACAGGCTTGTGCCACCAAGCCCAGCTAGCAATGACAAATATTTTAGTCTTTGTGGGCCATAAAGGTCTCTGTCACAACTATTCCACTCTATCCTTATAGCACAAAAGGAGCCACAAATAATCTATAAATTAATGAATTTTGCTGCATTCCAATAAAACCTTAGTTATAAACACTGAAATTTGAACTTCAGATAATTTTCACATAATATGAAATATCCTTTTTAAAACTTTTTTGTTTTGCCGGGTGCGGTGGTACACTCCTGTAATCCTGGCACATGGGAGGCTGAGACAGGAGGATTGCAATGTCAAAGCCAGTCTCAGCAATTCAGTGAGGCTTGGATCAACTTAATGAGACACTGTTTCCAAATAAAAAAATAAAATAGGGCTGGGGGTGTAGCTCAGAGGTAGAATGCCCCTGGGTTCCATCTGTAGCATCACAGTAAATAAATAAATAAATATTTTTTTGTTGTTTTGAAACAGGGTCTCTCTAGGTTGCTGAGGGTCTTGCTACATTGCTGAGGCTATCGTCGAACCTGTGATTCTCAGCCTCCCGAGTACTGGGATAACAGGCATGCACCATCATGTCCTGCTGAAATATCCTTTTAAAATTTTTTACTTAACTATTTAAAGATGTAAACACTTTCCTTAACTCAAATAGGCTTAGAGCCTGTTTGCCCAACATAGATTACCCACATCTGTTCTACATCAACAACAGGATCCCGGGGATAAGGTTATCGTCTCTACCACAAAAGGGCCTCGTGGACTAGGCCAGTTGAGCAAGAGGTGAAATGGGCACTGAGAACTCTCTCGGTGTCTGGAGGAGAGCCTAGTCTAGTGGGGCAGTGTCAGCTGACCCAATCGCTCAGATGTATGAGCCCTGGGGGCCAGATCTTCTGATTTTTCCCCCCCAGAAGAAGCTGAGAATTTAAGTTTTTACATAAGAATTTCCAGAATTTATGTATTGTCCTCTATGTTACTTAAAACATACTTAAAACACTATAAATTTGTTCAGGTAAAAAAAAAAATATGTCTATGGGCTCCATTTAGCTTTTTGTCTACTATCTTTTGGGGGTACGGGGGGTGCTGGAATTTGAAGCCCTGGCTTTGTGTAAGCACCCCCTCTACCACTGGGCTGTGTCCCCAGGCCCTAGACACCACATTATGTCCTATGTCTTAGGAATGGAATTTCATTCGTGAACACACTTATTTTTTTTTTTTTTGCAGTACTGGGGATTGAACCCAGGGGCATTCTACCTCCAAGCTACACCCCCAGGTCTATTTTTTATTCTTTATTTTTGAAACAGCATCTCACTAAGTTGTTGAGGGCCTCACTAAATAGCTGAGGCTGGCAGAGAACCCGGATCCTCCTGTCTCAGCCTCCCAAGTACATGAGCCACCACGCCCAGCTCATGAACACACTTTTCTTAAACCTTGCTGATAAAGGTGACTGGTGTGTTTAATTGTTATGCATCTTTCTGTAATACTTTTTTTTTTTTTTTGCAGTGCTGGAGATTGAACCCAGGACCTGTACATGCTAAGCAAGTACTCTCCACCAATGACTGTGTGTGTGTGTGTGTGTGTGTGTGTGTTAATGGGGATTGAACCCAGGGGCATTCTACCTCTGATCTACACCCTAGCCCTTTTTATTTTTTGTTTTGAAACAAGGTCTCGCTAGGTTATTGAGAGTCTCACTAAGCTGCTGAGGCTATCCTAGAACCTGCAATCCTCCTGTTTCAGCCTCCCAAGTACTGGGATTTCAGGCGTGCACCACTATGCCTGGCTACCACTGAGCTTTTAATCTGACTTTGTTTTGCAAGTTTTCAAAGATGATTTTGTGTCATGTACAGATTTTTTTAAATAAACAATCATAGCATATACTACATGACTCCATACCTTCTTATTTCCTCCATTTCATGTGGTTTTCTTTGAGAAAATGTATTCTTTCCTGAAATTGGCTTTTAAGTGACTGGTAGATGAGAACTGTCATGACTCAAAAAGACAGAACTTTTATTTTAGTTTTACTGTTTGAGGGAGAATGAGTACTTTGCAAATTATGTGTATTCTCCACAGAGAAAAACAAACAAACATGAAAACTGATATGGATTTTTTTTTAATACTGAGTTTTTGTTTTGTTTTCAGTACTGGGGACCAAACGCAGGGCCTCACACATGCTAGGCAAGTGCTCTACGATTGATACCATTGAGCTACATCCCAGCCCTTCTTATTTCATTTTGAGACAGGGTCTTACTAAGCTACACAGGCTGGCCTACTAACTTCTAATCCTACTGCCTCAGCCTCCTGAGTAGCTGGGATTATGGGTATGTGCCACTGCACCAGGCTTAAAAATACTGTCTTTACCTTTAGGCTATCTTTATTCCTCATGTAAATAAACTTTGTACCATCAGCTTAATAAAAACTTTTTGGAAGGCTGGGGATCTAGCTCAGTGGGAGGGTGCACACCTAGCATGGCTCTGAGGCCCTGTGGGTCAATCCATAGCACCTTAAAAAAACTATTGTGAAATTATCTTTTTTCTATTTTTACAATAAAATGTCTCAAATTTGTTATTTTGGGAGTGTCTGCTCTTCCTAAACTCTGCCAATTGGAAGCAACCTCTGATGTCGAAGAACTTCCCTTTTGAGAAATGTGGTTGGCTCAGAATTACTTCTGCTGCCCAGTATTGCCAAGCGTGCTTTCTTATACCCAGGAGTTAAATCATTTCATCCTGGACATTAAAGAGTAGGTTAGCCAATTTATATTTAGGCCAATACTTTTAAAAGAAAAAAAAGCTGGGTGTGGTGGCACATGCTTGTAATTCCAGTACTTGGGAGGCTGAGACAGGACAATCGCAGGTTTGAGGACAACCTCAGCAACTTAGTGAGACCCTGTTTCAAAATAAAAGAATAAAATCGGGCTGGGGGTGTAGCTCAGAGGTAGAATGCCCCTGGGTACCATCCCCAGTACCATACACACACACACACACACACACACAAAAACTTCTAAGATTGATTTAATGCTTTTTTGTATCATTTATAATATATCTATCTTTGAGTTCAATGAACTCTTGACTCCAAACATGTAAAATTAAGTAATGAAGCCTCAGCAAGTGCCTTCAGATCTGATTTTTCGAGGTTTCTACTCATGAAATACAAAGTAGCTTTTCAAAATGACCAATATGATAAAAAACAGGAATCTGAAGAGAGAGAAAGAATGAGGTTAAAGACTGTTGCCAGAATAAAACCAGGATCAAGAGCATTCTGGTGCAGCCCAGCTGGAGAAATGAGGATCAGAGGATCTTAACTTTGATGGCATCAGTCAGCAATGACAAAATCCTGTGCAATGATAAATACCCCCACTTTTCCAGTCCTAAGTTGTTATGAAATTCTAACTGTGCCTATATGATCTTATTCATATTTTTCTTGTTATTTAACAAGTAGATTTATCACGGGAAATAGATCATCTTGAAGAATTTATTTTATTCTATTTTTTGGTACTGGGGATTGAACCCATGGACATTCTACCTCCAAGCTACACCCCTAGTCTTTTTTATTTTGAAATAGGGTCTTGAAGAATTTAAAAGCACTTTAACATCGTTAAATCTGCCTTTTAGTAGATTTTTAAAATTTCTTTATATGTTTTCCAGTTTTTCTTCCTTGTGCTTTCTCTTTTTTTTTCTTACATATGTTTCTCTCTTCTTTAACCAATAATGCTCCACAGAAATTATCTTTCTGGGCTGGGGTATAGCTTAATAGAACAACAATTAACCTAGCATGAGCAAGGCCCTGGTTTGATCTCCTGCACCAAAACAAAACCCAAACAACCCTTTTTTCTTTGCCTTAAATTCTGTTTAAAGTTACAAAATGTAATTCTTTGTGCTTTATGCATAAGAGATGTACAATAAATATTTGTTAAATCAACCTATAATGTTAGAGAAATAAGTCATTCTTTTGGTTTATATTTTTCTGCTCTATCCAATAGTTTTATAGATTGGTGAATCTAGGGAGAGAGAAAATCTCAACTGTGCATATGGTAATTGTTTTAACTTTTGATTAGGTTTAGAATAATTCCAACTTCTTTTTTTTTTTTTTTGCGGTACCGGGGATTGAACCCAGGGGCGTTCTACCTCCGCGCTACGCCCCCGGCCCTATTTTTTTATCCTTTATTTTGAAACCAGGTCTCACGAAGTTGCCGAGGGCCTCACTAAGTAGATAGATAGATAGATAGAGAGAGAGAGAGAGAGAGAGAGACAGGGAGGGAGAGAGAGAGAGAGAGAAAGAGAGAGAGCGCAAGCTGAGGCTGGCCGCAAACCGGATCCTCTGGTCTCCGCCTCCCAAAGTACTGGGATTACAAGCATGTGCCGCCACGCCCGGCTGAAACGACTTGGAATATTTTGCGTTGTGACCTGAAAACTGTCTTTGTATCTCTTCCTGCCATGTGCATATGATCACTGCTTTAAGGCTCAACTTTAGTTTTGGCTCAGGGTCAGACCATTGCATGAGCTCTCTAATCGAAATGTCTGGCGTGCAGTGGGACCAGTACATGGTTTTAAATAAAGGGCTGTGTAAGAGAATTAAGGGTCTTGACTCAAGGAATGCTTAAGAGGTCTGACAATCTCAAAAAGATACTTCTAGTGCCTTTCGTTTATAGAATAACCACAGTTTGGGTAAGAACCACTGTATAACAACTAATTAATAACAAACTATATGGACTACATTATATGCAAGTATAGCTTTCATGCTGGGGTTGCTGAATAAAAATCAAAACCAGCCAGGCATGGTGGCGCGCGTTTGTAATCCCAGTACTTGGGAGGCTGAGATAGGAGGATCGCAGGTTCGCAGCCAGCCTCAGCTACTTAGTGAGGCCCTCCACAACTTCTTAGTGAGACCCTGTTTCAAAATAAAGAATACAAAATAGGGCTAGGGGTGTAGCCCAGAGGTAGAAGCCCCTGGGTTCAATCCCCAGTTCCGCAAAAAAAAAAAAAATCTCTAAATGCTTTTCCCATAGATTAAAAATATTTTCCCACAATACTGTTTGTTTATTTATTTATTTATTGCAGTACTGAGATTGAACCCAGGGGCATTCTACCTCCAAGCTACATCCCCAGCCCTATTTTTTATTCTTTATTTTGAAACAGGGTCTTGCTAAGTTGTGGAGGGCCTCACTAAGTAGGTAAGACTGGCCACAAACCTGGGATCCTTCTATCTCAGCTTCCCAAGTACTGGGATTACAAGCATGCGCCACCACGCCCAGCCTCACAATACTGTTATTACATTTATAGTTCTCATAAATTTTGTTCTGTGGCTGGGCCTGGTGTTGAATGCCTATAATCCCAGCACTTGGGAGGCTGAGACAGGAAGTTCGCAAGTTTGAAGCCAGCCTCAGCAAATTACTGAGACTCTTGTCAACTAAGCAAGACCCTGTTTCCAAATAAAAAATAAAGCAGGGCTGGGCGTGGTGGCACACGCTTGTAATCCCAGTACTTGGGAGGCTCAGATAGGAGGATTGCAGGTTCGAGGACAGCCTCAGCAAGTAGTGAGACTCTCATCAACCTAGTGAGACCCTGTTGCAAAATAAGAATAAAACAGGGCTGGGGGTGTAGCTCGGAGGTGGAATGCCCCTGGGTTCAATCCCCAGTAACACACACACACACACACACACACACACACACACACATACACACACACACACAAAGTTTTGTGGTCTAGTCTGGAATTTTTTTTATCTTATAGTGGTTTGGATTTATCTTGTTTATTTGCTCCTTATTTAGGGCCTTTTTTTCCCTTTCTGTCTCTCACTATTTTCACTTACTGATATTCTCTACCCCTAACAGCCATTTAAAAGAGTAAGTGGTACCTCTGTGCACAGAGCTGTCTACTTTGTTCTTATTTCATCTACTCTTTCCTCATTCCTCCTTCTGGTACCTTGTTGGCAAAAGGTGTTCATAGGTTCCTGGGCCTAAAATGAGAGTCTGAGGAGCAATCTGCTCATCTGCTCTCTGTTCCAAATGGCTGGCCAGTCTTGAGATATTGCGTTGGCTGAACTTGATCAAGAAACCTTCCTGCTCCTGATTCTGAGAAGTGCTAACCTGACAGGTGTCAGAGGTAGGTGACCTCTAAAGGAAGTATTAACTGAGAGAAAAAGCATTAGATGGTTTCTAAATGAGCCAAGGCCACTCATCCTGCTGCCCTTGAGCACTAAAAGAGGAGATCCAGTGCATTATACACCCGATCAGTGATGAAAGCCATGGAGAAAAAAATCTTTCCAAGTTAGACAATATTGGCAGTCCTTGAATGCTATTACACACACACATGCACACACACACACACACACACACACACACACACACACAATTTCTTTTTGAGAAATGCTTAATGGAGCACAATTAAGTGGTTTGTAGAATTGAATGACCTTTAAATTGCTGTAATCTCTTGAGGAAAACCTTTCATACACAGCATCTACTTTTGAAAGAACATTCCATGATAATATTGTCACTAATTCAGCAGGGCATGCTAAGCCCGTGTCATGTGGCTTGCTCCCTTTGGGGTCCTTCATCGCCAGAGAAAGGCTGAGATGGCCAAAGATGCTGCCCTCAAACATGTCACTCAAAAGCCATCACACTATTATAATCCAAAAACCAATTTGGTGGTAAGCAGAAAGGAGAAAATACAGGGGAAATAAATCTTCAAATTAAAAAAAGAAGAGAAAGAAAAAAATCAAACCTTCTGCCTTTTTAAAAATAAAATCCTTGGGCTGGGGGAGCACCTCAGTGTAGACTGTGTGCTGAAGGCAGGAGGCTGTGAATTCAATTCCCAGCACACACACACAAAGTCCTTTGGACTATGTCTTTATTTCCCATTTTCCCCACTTTTGTTCTAATTAAATATATATATATATATATATATATATATGCTTTATATATATGCTACATATATGTTTAATTATATATACACATACATATATACGTGTGTGTGTGTGTGTGTGTGTGTGTGTGTGTTACTGTGGATTGAACCCAGGAGCATTCTACCTCTGAGCTACACCCCCAGCCCTATTTTATTTTTTATTTTTAAACAGGGTTTTGGTAAGTTGCTGAGGCTATCCTAAAACCTGCAATCCACCTGTCTCAGCCTCCCAAGTATTGGAATTACAGGTGTGTGCCACTACACCTGGCCCTAAACATATGTTTTTTAACAAACACAAATAAATACATATACAGAAATACATATATAGAATAAAAATATACAGAATGATAATTTCAGAAGTTAGTTCTGAATTTTTGAAGATAATTTTCCCTTAAAATTAATATTTGAAAAAAGGGACAAATCTACAGAAAAGTTAGCACAATGATATCCTTAATTCTTTAGTTTATCTCTTTTTGTAAATCTTAATTTATATCTATAGCTTTGTTTCTTTATTATTTTGGCAGACGTACTTGAAAGTAAATTGTAGACATCATGACAACTCTTCCCCTAAACACTTCCTAAGAATTTCCTAAGAACTAAGAACTAGGAAAGTCTTCTGTATATGCACAATGCACAACATTATTAGTATATCTGAGAAACTTAACTTTGATACAATTGTACCCTCTAATATACTGTACATATTCAACTTTCCTCAATTTCCCCAGAATTATCTTTAGGCTGTTTTTTTTTTATTTTTCAGTACTGGGGAATGAATTCAGGGACATTCTACCTCTGAGCTGTACCCCCAGACCTTTTTATTTTTTTAATTTGAGACAGGGTCTCACTAAGTTGCAGAGGGTGTCTCTAAATTGCTGAGGCTGGCCAAGAACTTGCAATCCTCCTGTCTCAGCCTCCCAAGTCCTGGGATTACAAGTGTGTGCCACCACACCCGGTTTAGTTGTCCTAGTTCTTCAACCAACTTTATTTATTTATTTATTTATTTATTTATTTAATTTATTTTGCGGTACTGGGTATGGAACCCAGGGGCATTCTACCTCTGAGCTACACCCCCAGCCCTATTTTTTATTCTCTATTTTGAAACAGAGTCTCGCTAAGTTGCGGAGGGCCTCACTAAGTAGCTGAGGCCGGCTGCGAACCCGGATCCTCCGGTCTCAGCCTCCCAAGTACTGGGATTACAAGTGTGCGCCACCATGCCTGGCTTCTTCAGCCAACTTTAATCTGGACCATTCTCTGACTTTTTCTTCTTTTGCCTCTTATGATACTGATTTTTTTTTTTTTTTTTTGGTGGTACTGGGATGGAACCCAGGGGCATTTTAACTCTGAGCTACACCCCTAGCCCTATTTTATTTTGTATTTTGAAACAGGGTCTCATGAAGTTGTGGAGGGCCTCACTAAGTAGCTGAGGCTGGCTGCAGACCTGCGATCCTCCTGTCTCAGCCTCCCAAATACTGGGATTACAAGCGTGCGCCACCACGCCTGGCTATGATACTGATTTTGGATGAGATTAGGTCAGTTGGTTTGTAAAATGTCCCCTAGGATCTGGATTTGTTTGTTTTCTTCCTCCTGGTTAGATTCAGGATACGCCCTTTGGCTGGAATATTATATAGGTGATGCTGTGTGGTTTTTTGATGCATTGCATCAAAAGGGCATGATGTCAGTTCTTTCCACTGATGTTCTGTGATCAGAACATCAGTCTGATCACATGGTTAAGTGGTTTTCACCAGATTTCTCCACTGTGAAGACCCCTGTCTCCCTTTGTAATTAGTATATAATCTGTAATGTTTAGGTGTGATACAATGACACACTGTGAATAACATACATATGTGCATTCAAATACATATGTGAATATATACTAAATACATATTAATACTTTTGACATACACTTACAAGTGTTGACTAAATTTATTACTGCATTGAGGGTTGAAAAACAATGGGTTTTCTAATTCTATCATTCCTACATATATATATTAGCTAGCATTTTTCAATAAGGAGAAGCTTTTGTTTTTAACTTTCTTATTTTTTAAAGTATCATTATGGAATTATAGAGACTCTCATCAACCTAATGAAACCATTTCAAAATAAAAATAAAAATGGGCTGGGCGTGTAGCTCTGAGGTAGAACGCCACTGGGTTTAATCCCCAGTGCCACAAAAACAAAACAAAACAAAACAAAATGTCCCAAAATTGGCCAACTGGAGCTCTAGAAAGTGAATATTTCATTTAGAAGTGTTCTCAGTACTTAATTTGTGATTTTATTAAGTAACTTCAACCAGCTTTATTTTTTTAAAGTAGAGTTTATTGCTAATGTCAAGACTAAATATTTTTTCTTTCTTAAATAGAGACTTAAGTGAATAACCAGGATTTATTGTTATATGCTTAACAACATTTCTCATTTGTTGTAACAACCTGTCAATGCTAAGTCAATAATTACAAAATGCCTTGAAATAAATGAGAGTGTTAGAAGCACCCTGTACTTGTATCCCAATTTCAAAGGACCAAGAACAGTGGCTGACCTTCAATGGACAGCCACTAAAAGTTAATTGAATGCACTGAATTAATAATAAAACTAAAATGTCAAAGTCACAAAACGTAAGACAAAAGATTGAAATAGTAAATATTAAGGGTCTAATTGTATAGAAATAAGTAAAGTTCTTTCACTATTCATAAGAGATTTTTATTTTCTTGTTATAACTTGACATTTCCCCCAAATTGCTATCAATTCAGTTCAGATGATAGTCCTTCACTAATTTCCCCTTATTTGGTTTCATAGGGGATATGTAATAGAGCTATAATTAGTAATCGCCTCTAGGAGTTCTTTTGATTCAGCACACTGCTAAATGAGTATCCCCTCCTATCAAGGGTTATTGCTTCCCAGATCAATAGTTCTTTGCCAAAGTCTTCTATATCTGGAATGATAAACTGCTTAATAAAATTTAAGAAGTTTGTTAGAAAGTTTTTCTTACTAACATTTAGAAATTTTAGAAAAAGCTCCAAAAGAAAAAGGATGGATTAATACATGAATTTTTCTGTAAGAAAACTATGAACAAAAACTGACAGATACAACCATATGCATTTTTGTATAGTTAAAAGAAAACTGCCTCTAACAAATTTACATTTAAAACCTTCCACACATCAACTGTGTCATTATGGGTTATCTATAAAGTGGGTAACATACTCATGGATTATTCAGGGCTGACTGTAAATAGTTAACCCTAACCAGGACACTTGATCCTACTAGACGGTAGTAAATCACTCACTTCTTAGAAGCTTAGTATTATTTTCAAGCCGCTGTCACACCATTTAGTACACGGAAGGGAGTAATTTCTTTTTCTGACATTTCTTTTGCATTTTCATAAGACTTTGAGCTGTCTACATTCGTTTCTAGGCCTGGTATGTTATTTTTCCTTATTTACCAAATAAGGCAAAAAGTAGATCATGATTTTAAGATAAAGTGTGACAATTTTCACTCCTGATTCTTTACATGTGAATGGAGAAAGTGAACTCATATATGAAAGCAAAACAAATTTCTACTGAAAATCAGAGATCAAATGATTATGTTAAGAATGATGGAAAATTGCACAGTAGCCTTTGAAGAAAGGCCAGAGATGCAAAGATATAGGAAAATGGTTTACTTTTTAGATAGTTTTCCAGCGAGTAGTTGTATTTTACCTACAACTATTCCACTGGGGTTCCTGTATATATTAAGCAGACATTCCCTCCCTCCCTCCTTCCCTCTCTCCCTCCCTTCTTTCCTTCCTTTTTTCCTGCCTTCAGATTGAACCTAGGAACATTCTTCCTCTGAGCTACACCCCAGCCATTTTTATTTTTAATTTTGAAACAGGGTCTTGCTAAGTTGCTGAGGGTCTTGCTAAATTGCTGAGGCTGGCCTCGAACCTGCCATCTTCCTGTCTCAGCTTTCCAAGTATTGGGATTACAGGCATGTGCCACTGCACACGGCTTAGGTCAGTCATACTCTATCAACTGCCCCCCAATAGTCACACTCTATCATTTTCAGTCACATTCTATCAAATGCCCCCCAATAGTTACCTTGTTTCATATTGATGGTCTTACATAACAGCTTTAATTAATTTTCAGACCTTGAGGTGCTATTTATTAAATTAGGGACACAGAGCCGGGCGTGGTGGTGCACGCTTGTAATCCCAGTATTTGGGAGGCTGAGACCAGAGGATCCGGGTTCATGGCCAGCTGCAGCTACTTGATGAGGCCCTCTGCAACTTAGTGAGACCCTGTTTCAAAATAAAGATTAAAAAATAGGGCTGGGGTGTAGCTCAGAGGTAGAATGCCTCTGGGTTCAATCTTCGGTACCACCAAAAATAAAAAAATAAATAAATAAATAAATTAGGGATACAGCCTACCAAATTAATAAATTATTACTGTGGAGACACTGTCGTGTTCTGAATGTATAAATGCATCACTTAAATGACTCTCAGGGAATAATTTACACATGAGGAGGCTCTGGTGGTTAAAAAAGCTCCCTGCATTTCTTAACTCTGGAAATAGTCCTGGACCAGGTACTTAAGTGGTTATCAAAACAATTGTTTTTTTTCTAAGTACTAATGATCCTTGCTATTCTGGTGTTCCCAACTCACTATCCTACAATCATGAATTAGATATAATATTAAATGTGTAACTTTTTTTTTGCCATACTGGGGATTGAACCCAGGGGCGTTCTACCTCCGAGCTACACACCCAGCCCTATTTTTTATTCTTTATTTTGAAACAGGGTCTCATGAAGTTGCGGTGGGCCACACTAAGTAGCTGAGGCTGGCTGTGAACCTGTGATCCTCCTGTCTCAGCCTCCCAAGTACTGGGATTACAAATGTGCGCCACCACGCCCGGCTTAAATGTGTAACATTTTTAACCAAAAATTTCCATAAGAAACAGGGAGACCATTTCAACTAAGAGAATATGCTCTTGGTCTTGAAAAAAGCTAGCTTTCTTTCACTGTGGGATTTTTTTCCTCCTAAAGCAACTGCAATAAAACAAGCAGAGAACATACTTTAGATAAAGGGAAAGGAAATTAGGAATTGGCTGCTGTTGCAACAAAGATACCCTCTCTCTTTTTAAGTATTAAAAGGTGGAACTGAGGGCAGCTACTCCTGGCTTCTATCTAACCTTGTGCCACTGTTTTTCTTGTTCTTAGTCTGTTTATATCATATTTCTGTGCTGCTTGCTTTGTGTGGCACATATGTCTATCTCAAATTTAGGTATCATGAAATTTGAAAAAAAAAAGAAAGGGTTCAGTGAAATTTTTTTCCTGAAGTTATAAACTGAGAGCAGGAATCCTTTCCTTCCCCTCCCCCCCTTTCTGGGGCTTGAACTCGGAGCAGGCATTCGACCTCCATCCAAGCTACTCCCCTCCCCCAGTCCTTTTTTTTTTGTATTGGGGATGGAACCCAGTGACATTCTACCTCGAGGATATATCCCCAACCTGATTGTATTTTTATTTTGAAACAGGGTCTCACTAGGTTGATGAGAGTCTCACTAATTGCTGAGGCTGTCCTCGAATCTGCAATCCTCCTGTCTCAGCCTCCCAAGTAATGGGATTACAGGCATGGGACACCATGGCCGACTTTTTTTTTTTTTAAATAGGTCTCACTAGGTTGCTGAGAGACTTGCTAAGTTGCTGAGGCTGGCCTCACACCTTTGATCCTCCTGTCTCAATCTCTCAAGTACTGGGATTACAGGCGTGTGCCTTTGCGCCAGGCTCTGTCATTTTTGTATTTGTAAAGCTTAGCTCTGTGCCTGACACATGGATCAATTTTGGTAAATAAAGATATAGATACAGTACATAGAAAAAGTTTCCCACTATGGGGAAAAAAGCCTTATTTGTGTATAATATTTGCAAAATGTCTGTTTGCTTTCTTTCCCATTATCTAGTTTTTTCTATGCATCTTCTCCTCCTTCCAAATCCATAAAGCAAAAGATGAGGAATGGTTAATTTTTGTTATTTGAATTCCTGTATCAATAATCTAGCATGATGAACAGGTTAAATTTATTTTAGGGTGCTCCTTAACACCTGAATTATATTTGCCCTCTTTTTACTCTACCAGAAGCTTCCAAACTGGACTAAACTTCCTTACTGAACAGAACAATTGCAAATGAAAAGGCTGGAGCTCACTAGGGCGGTGCCTCAGGCCTGTAAATCCCAGCTACTGGGGAGGCTGAGGCAGGAGGATCAGAGTCAAATAACTGTGTTAGGACAAGTGGTGATGGTGGTGGTGGTAGCCACCAAACTGTCACAGACATTGTTCCTTCATCAAAATTTTATTTTATGTGGTGTCAATTCTTGTTTCCCCCTCTGCTCCTCAAACTAATCCCAATGGTGCTCCACATTGTGCTAGGCATTTTAGTAAGAATTTTGAGCCGGGCGTGGTGGTGCATGCTTGTAATCTCAGTACTTGGGAGGCTGAGACCGGAGGATCGAAGGTTCACCGCCATCCTCAGCTACTTAGCAAGACCCTATTTCCAAATAAAGAATACAAAATAGGGCTGGGGGCATAGCTTGGAGGTAGAATGCCCCTGGGTTCAATCCCCAGTACCTCAAAAAAAAAAAAAAAGAATTTTGGTAAGATAATTATTCTTTGGATTCGTAGATGGTTTTCTTTCTCATCACCTTCATTTTAATTATTACTACTATTATTTGGTATTTAGTATTGAAGTTTCTTTTAAAATTTATTTGCAATACATTTTTTATAATTAGATTGTCAAGTACTCAAAGGTTTTTTTTTTTTTTTAAATTTGTACTTCATTTAAAGTGTGAACTTTTCCCGGTATGCTTCATGGGAAACTATTCGGTTACTACTGTTGATTCTTTTTAACAGCCAACTTATTAAAATAGGCATAAATAATAAACTGAAAGATTGCCCTAATTCCTTTGTTCAAAGTTGAACCTAGAGTATTCAGGGCTGTGTTTTCTTTCTTTTCTCCCGGTCCCAGTGTTTTTGTTGTAAAGAGGTCACATAAGGACGTCCGTGGAAGGGATCCGTGCGCCATCTACTGACGGAATTTAAATTTCCAGTGTTTGGGGACTGGGAATTACGGTACACTCGGGGTTTAACGTATTCTTTGAGAAAGGAGAGGTATGGAGGAAAGACCCTCTCACTGTGTGGCTTATGCGAGATTGCTGGAATGAATCTGAGTTAATCAAACATGTAACTTAAAAAAGAGACATCACTCTCTCGCAGGAGTACACGTTTTGAAGAGAATCCTAAGAGAACTGGGCAGGCATAGACAGAGGTCAGCCAAACCCTGAAGTCAAAGGGAATCGGATAGTTGTTGTTCACCTGTAACCTAAGACACACTCGTTGCTAATGGTTACTGCTGAATAGGAAATGATTTTGCTAATGACACATCCAGATCTTCAGTTTCCAATCTTAGTACTCAAAGGTCTTTTCGCCAATTCCATCATTTTATCAAAAGTTTAATAATGTGTAGTAGGCGGGTCCACCCTTCCTGTAGATACTACACATACAGTTTGTCCACGTGTATGTAAACTTAGTTCTGAGGCACACACCGACGCAGCTACACACACACCTACTAGATGATATACACTTACGTACTTGGTTGGGAAATCTGAGCCCCGTGGACTTGGATTAAAATATTTCTCCCTCAGTTTTCTCCTATGTTAAATTTTGTAGAAGGGTGGGAAGAATTGGGGTCCTCAACGGAAGAAGTTTTTTGGTTGGAACGGGGAGAAAGCGACTTAGCAGTTTTAGGGGATCAAACTACTTAGAGTTGGAAATTTGCTGGCTTGGAGATTAGAGTTGGCTCGAAGTGGTCCAATCTGATTCCCATTATCTTTTCTTGAGTAGCTGGGAGACCTGAACATCAACAAGGAGAACCCGAGATGCCCCAGGTACCCTCTTGCCGGCTATTCTGCTCTCTTCCGTCTAAGAGCCAAGAAAACTTGCTTTTGTGGTTTTCAGAAGGAAAGAGGAAAAGAGGAAAGCCAGAAGGTTGAGTCAGAAAGAGGGCAAGAGACAAGAGGGGGAAAAGATAAAGACGGGGGGGGGGACGCTAGGATTTTTAACGAACCGAAGTCACACCCATCTTTCATTTTCGTATGAGTCACCTAGATCTTATCCGTTTCCTTTTTAAAGGTGGTCTGCGTTTCTGAAGGAAGCCAGTCACACCTCTTCCCTGCGCCCCACGCATGGCCAAGCTCTTCTATCCACAGCCACGGAGACAAAATACAACCGGAGTGGGAACATTCGCAGGAGAGCGGCTCAGGGAACCCTCCTGCGACTGATTGTCACCCGGGAGCCTAAATGGATTAATACCCAGAGATGGATTACGTGGGCTGTCACCAATATGCCTAAAGATTATAATCCAATTTATGCACATTACAGTCAGTATTAACTTTATCTGCTATTTTAAGGCTCCCAGTCGCTCCGCGCGTCCTCAGAGGACATCCTCACGTTCTGATGCAACCCAGCAGGCTGTCAGGAGGGGAAGCCCTCGAGAAGAAGACAACGCGGAGCTGGCCCCCGGGGCTGCGCCGGGCGTCCCAGGTGTCTTGCGTTCACCTGGCACCGCTTTGTGAGGCTTCGCAGCCCGGGATTACCAGCGCCGGAGGCGTTCTCTGGGAAGGAAATAGCATCCTCGTTTCTTGTTCATTTCGTTTTAAAATTGTCGGCGGCGGTGGCAGAAGGGCGGGGAGGGAGGGAGGTGGGCGGGGGCCTGCGAGTCGACGGGGAGGGGGCCGGGGATGGTTGCGGGTTTTAACAGTCTCAGCGGTTGCTATTTTGATGATTGGTTTTTGTAGGGTGGCATTTCTCTCTCTCTCTTTAAATAAGTTTGTTTGGGTGTGAGTTCTTGCCTTTTCAGCACAAAACCACAAAACATACGTGGTGGAAAGTAAAAGAAAGCCCGCTGCCCCCTCCCGGAACGTGCTAACGCCGAAGACTTGATCTAACACCCCTTCCCCGGCGGCTGGGGGCTCTAGGCAGTGGCTACATTCCAGCAGTTTTAATCCGTTTTTTATTGTAGGGCGAGCGGAGTTTACACAGGGCCGGGATGGCTCCCCAGCTGGCCGCGGTCCCCACTCCGGCGCCCCCTCCCGGCATTTCCTCCCCACCCCCAGCAGGAACCTGTTACTTTAAGCGCGGCGTTCCAGTGCGGCGCTGCGGGCGCCGGGGCTTCGGAGGCGGCCGCTGATTGGCTCTTTCGAGCTCCCCCTGGCTCGCTCGCTCGGCCTCCCCGCGCGCCCCGCCCCGCCCGCGCGCCCTCCCTCCGCCCCGCGAGGCTCCGAGCCCGGTGTCAGGCGCCACGGCGCATGCTCCGGAGTCATCCTCCGGCCCTGGAGCTGCTGCCGCTGCTGCTGCTTTTGCTTTTGGGGCTGAGTTTAATAAGCCAGCGAGCGAGCGCGGGGGAAAAGGCAGAGAATGTCCGCCATCTACCCTCCGCTCCCGGGCGCGCTCTCATTCATAGCAGCCTCTTCATGAATTACAGCTGAGGGGGGGCGGGGGAGGGGGTACCACACAACACCCCAGCCAACCTCCGGGCCCCCAGGCATGGCTAGCTCGGTAAGTACATGCAAAATAATAATGATAATAAAAAAGATCGCCCCCCCTTCCTCCTTCGCCCTGCGCCGCCGCAGCCCAGACAGCGCCAGCGCTCCGCGGTTCCAATTAGAGAAAGGTTGGTACGGCTTGCAGGGAGCTGCCGCCTCTCCCGCAGCCTCCGCTCCCTCCTCCCCACCCCCCCGGCGCGCGCGCACACACAGACACACTCACACACACACTCGCCCCTCCGCCCCCCGCGCCTCCCTCCCTCCCTCCCTCCTCGCCTCTTTGCAATCACAAGAAGCGCACTCGCACACTCCCTCTCGCTCACACGCGCGCACTCACACACACACACGGTGGAAGGAGGCGAATAATAACTCAGCCATATTTCAGCCGCCGCCGCCGCCGCCGCCGCCGGGAGCTGCGGGCACGGTCCGGGGACGCGGCGAGCAGCCTGGGCGGCCGCACCTCCGCCGAGCGCCCGGGCCGCTACGATGGTGCGTTCTCTGCGGCGCGCGTGTGGGAGCCGAGCGTGCGGGCTGACAGCCGCGGGGCTGCACGCAACTTTGCCCCAGCGCCGGGGCTCGGCGGCTGTCCGCCCGCCGCCCTGCCTCGCTGAATTTCATTTTTTTGGGGGAGGTAGGAGGTACTTTGGGGCCACTTTGGCTCTTGAAAGTGTGTTGCGGGGGCTCGGTTCGGCTGGCCTCGACGATCGCGTGGGGCTTTTCGCTGGGGGTGCGGGGTGCTTTAAGTTATGGATGCCTCGGCGTGTTTTCCAGCGGGCGTGTGTGTGCGTGTGTGTGTGTGTGTCGACGTCTCATTTTTGTTGTGCACTATCCCCGTGGTCAGAGCACGGGAGTTTGTGCCCATCAGCAGAGGCTGCCTGTAGTTTCCTTTCCGCCTGGCACAGCGCTCCACACGCACGCATACACACACGTACACAAAGACTTCCTCGGCGTGTGCCTGTCGCCGCGGTACTTTCGGGGAGGGGGCTCGCCGAGACCCCCCTGCCCCCCAGGGTCCCAGCCACCTCCCCTCCCACGCCGGGAAACCGCCCGGGCATCGCCTCCTAATTGTCTTCTAATTTGTTGCCGATGCATCTGTTGTGTGCCTGTCGTGGCGGAGTGTGTGCTCCCTCTTTCCCCCGACCCCGTTCCCGACTGGGGGTAACATTCCGTTACAATCCTGGCGGTGTGGATGCGGGGCCCGGGGCGCCTGGGGGTCCGAGCGGCCCGGCCCCGTGCCTTTAGGGGTGTGGAGTGTGCGCGCCCACGCGCGTGAAACGTGGATGCAGAGGGGACTGCCGTTTCCTTTTATGTGCGTTTCAAGAAGGAGGAAAAAAAATGTCAGGCGCAACGTTCAGTACGGAACGGTCGCCTTCCTGTTGTTCACGGCTGTCTCTCCTCCCCCCGCCCGCAGTGTGCCGTGCAGGTGAAGCTAGAGCTGGGGCACCGCGCCCAGGTGAGGAAAAAACCCACCGTGGAGGGCTTCACCCACGACTGGATGGTGTTCGTGCGCGGCCCGGAGCACAGCAACATACAGCACTTTGTGGAGAAAGTCGTCTTCCACTTGCACGAAAGCTTTCCTAGGCCAAAAAGAGGTAGGGCTCGAGTACAAAAGAGGCTCGATAAAAAATGTCTTTGCTCGGCGAGGAAACAATCGCCGGGCCCCCGCGGTCGTCCGGCCCGCTCCCCGCCCCCCGCGCCGCGCTCGCCGCGGAGCCTCGGGACCCGGGTGCGCGGCGCCGCGCCGGCCAGGTCCTGGCTCGGCCGCCCGCCCGCGCGCGAGCGCCTTCGGCTTCGGGAAAGTCACCGCAGAGAAAGGACCGTCAGGTGTCGCGTGTTTATTCATCCCAAGCCAGCCCTCACCGGTCCTCTGGGGTTAGCCGCGGGTTCTGCGGGGAACGTGCAATTAGTTGCTCGGGTTGGAGGTTTGGTGGGTGGGACTGGAGGGAATAGTTTGCGCCTTTTTCTCCTAGAGAAAAATTGAGATTTACCTGTGTTGTTAGCAAAGAATGCATTGGAGGTAATTATTGTTCCGTCTTGAGAAGTCGGTTGTCTTTAGGGTCTTCTGTGCCCTCTTCGTATGAGGCACTGGATGCCAGTTGCCATAGACTTTGCATTTTGGGGGTTAGCCACCGTCACATCCCAAACCAGTCTGGATTTTATTTAGTGGAGAGGTTTACTTGCTCCCCGCCCCCAATGGCACTTGACTACCCCTTGGATTTTGAGCCACGTTCTGAAGTGTCTGCCGGGTGTGATCTGCAGGGAGAGGGGTTCCTTGAAAGATTGAAAGCTAAGTTTCAGAGAAACGATGTTATGTGGCCTATTTCTTCAGTTCTTCCCCACCTTGGTTCTTAGCCTTGGGGTCTAGTTTGCATATTCTTGCTGAGCCTCCGTATCCCAAACATTTTCCATAAAGGGCAGGGCAGTTTTGGAAAAGAGAAAAAGGGGTGTCATTTTAAAAGAAATTTAAAGAGGATTTGAAAAACCCTAGTTTTGTTCCTTTCATCCTCCTGGAAAGCTACTGTCTGGTTGTTTTAGTTGGATTAGTGGAGGTAACAGTACAAATACAATAAGGTGCTTTGTTTGTGAGCAGGTTTATTTATCTAAGTAGACACAATGGTTAGTAGTTATCTTCCATTTGATCCGTAATCTTTATTGGCATCTAGAACTCCCGCAGTTTCTTAGAGTAACATCATAATAAATCCATTCTGCTTAGAGCTACGTGGAAATTATTGAACATTCAGGGTTTGAATAAAGAAAGGAGAAATGCTGTGTGTCTTAGAAGTGGCTGAGTTTGTGTTGATGCTTATTTTTGTTTCCAGAGCTCATGTAATGGGAGGTAGGATTGCATTATTGTGTATTTAGTGGTTTAGTTTATAGCTCCTCTTGAAAACTTGAATTTGATGGGCTTTGTTGAATGGTTAATAAATACATCCAGCTTCTACTAGAGGGCTAGGAATATGTGTGATCTACAGGAAATAACATTTAGTTATCTGTTAGCATTTTACATCAAAATATAGACAGAGATATACTTTATATTTCCTCAAAGCTGTGATAAGGATGAACATTGTTAAGTTTCTGTCACTGGAGGAGCTTGGATATTGTGCTTTTTGGAATTTTTCTCTCTGTCTTGCCATGTGTCTGTAGAGCCATTGCAGAGGAGTTTAAACAAAAGAAACCACCTTCTAAGATCCTTGGTACACACTGTTACTGCTACTTGGCTGCTATTCACTTCAAGGTGAAATACACTTAACAAAAAAGCAATATTTATTATGTGAAGAAAATTAACTCAGTTGGCAGAAGATGTAGCTCTTAAGGTAACTTTATTTCTGCACCTTGACAGTCAACAAATTGGTGTTATGAAATTAAAGATGATCAACCTCTTCTGTATTTTACCACTGTTTCTCTGCTTCAGTGGGTGTGTACAGTGATGTTTCCCTTTATTTCCAATACTTAATGACTTTCCGTCCGGCCTGGGGGAAGGAGAGGGTGCTGGACACATAGCCCACACCTGGGAGTTGTTGCTAGGCATGGGGTATCGCTTGATAACAGTGGTGTCTGCTCAGACCTTCTCCAGTGAGGGATGTCTGTTGGTTGGACTCCACTATTTGTATTCTCAACTGCAGAGTTTCTTTATGCAATCTATAAACCATTGTTTTAAAATGTTTATTTTTGGATTTTTATTTGTATGTGTGGTTCCCATGATGTGACAAGTCCTGGGAAAAATGCCAGCTTACATCGCCCAGGAGAGACCTTGTCATACTGTAATTACACATGATTCAGATGGTGAGAGAAGGGTTCTCTGTTCATTGGGAATAGTTAGTTGTAAGTTCAAGCAACACCTAACATGCCACTTAATCCCGGGACTTAGTTTTTTGGCGTATAAAATCTGTCAAAAAGATAAGAATAAGTGCAGAATAAGAATGCCAGGCATTTCTAAGGCTATTTCTAGTATTTTTTTTAAGGTGCTCTGTTTTGCTATATTGTGGATCTATATAAAATTTTATCTATTGGAATGACAAATGGAGAGAAATGACAAGAATGAGTTTAAGAAAAGTCTTAAGTATATAAGATATTTGAAAGAAATGCTTACTCTAAACTGTAAATGGCTATTAATAGTGACAAGTTAAATCACTTTCACTGTATACAGTAGCTGATAAACAGATGAGGCTTAGAATTGACCATGAATCGCTCATCCACAAAGATGAATGAGCCCTTACTTTTGTAAATCTTGGATTTAGAAAAGTGAATTGATTTTCAGGTTGATTTCCTTTACTTCCCTATAATATGAGAACTTGTAGAGGAAGAAATTATAGTATTTTCAACTTGTTGCTGAATGAGAATTACATATACCATTTCAGAATTGAGCTAATTGGATTTGAATTAATGAGGTTTTACTCTGTCACAAAGATGTGTGGGAGACCTTCAGTTTAAAATGACTGGCACAAAGTCCTAGGGAAAAAAAGAGATTTTGAGGAAAACTACAAAACATTGAAAAAAGAAATTGAAGAAGATCTTGGAAGATGGAAAGATCTCCCATGCTCTTGGGTAGGCAGAATAAATATCATCAAAATGGCCATTCTCCCAAAAGTGCTCTACAGATTCAATGCAATACCCATTAAATTACCAAAGTCATTCTTCACTGACATAGAAAAATCTGTTCTTAAATTCAT
>PVJS01014919.1:0-39657 GCA_004027185.1 Glis glis | reverse complement strand
TTCCAGAGGTGCACGGGACTGTAGGACCAATGACCAGCCCAAGCTCATGCCTTGCTCTGTTTTGCTCTCTGGAAAAACAAACCCAGCGAGAGGTTACTGCCGGGTGCATGCAAGGCAGGGTTCTGAGCACTGAAGTAGCAAAGAGCCCCAAGTCCCACTAATATCACAGAAGCATCTGGAATTTAGGGAGCTGCTTGAGGCTTAGACGGTAAAGATGTTCACAGTGAGCATGATGGGTTGGAGAGAGCCCTTTGGGGGGAAGGGTGGCCAGGAAGGCTCCCAGATTTTGATGTGCCCTTGTCAGGAGAGAGGACAGCCCCTCATGACTGGGATTGAGTTTCTTGACACCCTGGTAATATGACAGCTCAGAGTCATATTTAATTGTGTCATTTCTTGAATATTTGGAAAGGCAAATTGAGATTCACACTTTTATATAGAATAAGTTGAATCTTTAAAAGAACTATAGAAAGGTTCTCATGGGGCTGCTGTGAGTCAATATAGTTTTAACCATAAAAAATGTGTTTGATTTTTAGCACTTTTTCTTATTTTGGTGGTACTGGGGATTGAACCCAGGGACATTCTACCTCTAAAGTAGATCCCCCCCAGCCCTATTTTATTTTTATTTTTATTTATTTATTTATTTATTTATTTATTTATTTATTTATTTATTTTGCGGTACCGGGGATTGAACGCAGGGGTGTTCTACCTCCGTGTTCTACTTTATTTTGAGACCGGGTCTCACGAAGTTGCGGAGGGCCTCACTAAGTAGAGAGAGAGAGAGAGAGAGAGAGAGAGAGAGAGGGAGAGAGGGAGAGAGAGAGAGAGAGAGAGAGAGAGCTGAGGCTGGCCGCGAACCCAGATCCTCCAGTCTCCGCCTCCCAAAGTACTGGGATTACAAGCATGTGACACCACGCCCGGCATTTATTTTATTTTGATACTGAGAATTCAACCCAGAGTCATTCTACTTCCTATCCCTATTTGATTTTTATTTTGAAACAGGGTCTCACTAGGTTGATGAGAGTCCTACTACTTGCTGAGGCTGTCCTCAAACCCGAGATCTTCCTATTTCAGCCTCCCAAGTACTGGGATTACAAGCGTGCGCCACCACACCTAGTTTTATTTTTATTTTGAAACAGGGTCTTGCTAAGTTGCTGAGGGCATCACTAAGTTACTGAGACTGGCCTTGAACCTGTGATTCTCCTGTCCCAGCCTCCCAAGTACTAGGATTACAGGTGTGTGCCATCACACCTGGTAATTTTTAATCCTTTCTTCAGACGAATTTTTATGTAGTCCATCATTACCCAATTCAGATGAAAGTGGAGGTGTCTTAAACTTAACAAGACCCTCAGAAACTTAGTGAGACCCTAAATGAAACAAAAAGTAAAATAGGGTTTGGGGGTTTGGCTCATGGGTAGAACACCCTTGGGTTCTATCTCCAGTACCAAAAAGAAAAAAAGAAAAAAAAGTGGAAGTGGAGGTGTCTTGATCAGAATTAGTGGAACTCAGGGCCTTCTATTTGGCTTCTCTCTCACACAGACTGGCCCCATGGGATATCTGTGAAGTCCAGGGCTGATGGTCAGCTTGGAGCCAAGCCACAGGTCACAGAAATTTATACGTAGGTAACTGAGATATTAAGTAGCTGGTAACATCTGGGTCACACCAAAATTCCTTAGCATTTTTCTTAAGATCCTTCATGACACAGCCCGTCCCTCCCTCCCAGCCCCAGCCCTCCTCACTTGTGCTCACTTTTGCACTTTGAGGGGACACTCTAGTGTCTTCCCAGTGAAGGGTAAAAGTCAAACACATGATGTGATACATGTTGTATGATGAAGCCATCTTGTAGCCCAAATGGTGCATAGGTTGTATTAAGCTTGCTTCGATTTTTTTTTTCTCTCAGTTTGGAATGTTTCCTACACATTTCTAGCCACAGTTGGGGTTTAATAGATGGAAAAGACTTGCATCTTTCACTAGACCTCTCCCAATGTCACTGCACACTGCAGGTACACACATACACACATGCTGTGTTTGAATTCACTTAAGACAGCAAGAAGGTAGAAAGGTGGAGATCAAAACAACTGCTCTTTTGCTGGTAATGCTGATCAGGCTTCCTCCTCCTGCCCCCACGTCTAGACTTTGGAGTGAGCTGCTGTAGCACAGTAAATGGCTTACTCGGCCAGCCAGCTTGGCCTAAAGGAAATGGCCACCTCGTACCTGAAAGACCTCAGAGAAAGAGCAGAGAGATCTGGGTCAACAGTGCTGCTTCTGGGCTCTTCCACTCTGAAGTCCATGCAAAAGCAACTCTCCTTGCACAAGGGGTGGGGGGTACTGAGATTGCTCAAAGAAGTCTTTTCTCTTCTCTGGGGATGGGGGTGGGTGGACAGTACAGGATCAAAGGTAGGAGAGACTACTTCCTAATATTTATGAATGGATGGTAGTTCCAAGTTGATAGAGCAGGGGAGAAATTCAGGAAGAGAGAGTCTTTTTAAGAGTCATTTGTCACTACATTAAACCCAGCTGCGTTCCTGAAAGGTCCTACATGGATCTTCATGTCAGACATTTTGAATTGTGGTTTCTGTGTTTATTGACTGGGATAAGCCTTCAGCTCATTTCTGGCAGGGTGACCACTTTTGGTGGGTACTGCACGATGGCTGAATTCTGGAAAACTGGAATGAAACCAATCCCAAAGTTACAAGGACTGTATTTACAAATATATGATAAAACTGCACTGGATGCCCCCCCAAAAATTTGGCGTAAGCCCTAGTGTATACAATTAAACCCTAGCACACACCAAACATGATATGTATGAGTACAAATTAGGAACTGTAGACAAATAAGCAGAGACAGAACACAGCAATACAAGTAAAGAGACAGGGCCAAATGGTCTATTAGGACTACCAAAAGCATGAAAACCATTAAACGTCAAGATATAAAATTAATCATCCAATTCAACTCCTCCTTACCTGAGGCCCTCAGTGTCAACAATTCTCAAGGGGAATCACCAATGGAGACTGAAATCTGAAGCCTAGCTGGACATTATATATATATATGTATATATATGTATATATATGTATACTTATTATATATATATATACATATATATATATATATATATATACATATACACACACATACTTATATATATATGGAATCTGTGTTAGGCAGAATTCACCAGAATGAAGACCCAGGTATTAGAGATGGTTCACAGGAAGAAAAATGGTATGCCAGCCAGCCTTCTTGGTTGCAAGCAACAGTGTCCGACTGGCTTGGAGAAAAGAGCATTTTTGTAATTCATAGAAGTTTAAAGATGTAGGTTTGGAGAACAGACAAGATTTAAAGAACATCTGGAAATCGGAGAGCAAGATGTCCTTAGACCAGGACCGTGTAGCCCCACCGCTGGGCACTGAAGCCACAATGACATTTGCCTCCGGTGCTGTTAGACATTCCCTGCATGTCTGTCACTGATATCGCACCATGGCTGCTGTGTGCCACCAGGGTCCATTCCAACTCTACTTCTCTTTGGCATCTCTTGCTTCCGATTTCCTACTGGGAATGTGTCTTTGGCTCAGTCTAGATTATGTGCTTTGCCCTGGCAACATGGAGAGGGTAGATCTTCCTTTATTTACTGTCAAGAAAACAAGCAATGGGAAATGCTTCTCCCACCCACCACCTCCAACCCCAGCCCTCAGAAGGAGAGATGGATGATAAGCAGCCCAAACACCTTTCATTATCAAATGAATGGATACATCAATTTTGTGTCTGGAGAAGATTTAACATTCAAATGTCAAAATTAAGTGGATATGTGAAAGCATGAAGTGCCATAAAACCCACAAAAACATTTCTTCAGGTCTCAAAGAAAGTGGCGTTTATTTAGTTTTATGGTCATTTTAAAAAATAGAAATCAAGTTGTATCTTTTTATATCGACATAAACTACCTTGCCTACACCTCTCCTTTTGCTATTTCTTCTCATTCTCTACCTGTTTGACAATGCAATTTCACATATATATGTATATATATATATATATGCAATTTCACATATATATACGTATATATATATATATATATGCATTATATAATAGTGAGCTAGGTGCTAGCCAGTGAAAGTCACAAGAGAATTAAAAAGAAAAGAAAATCAGAATGTAGCAATGTTGCAACTTTTTTTTCTTCTTCTGAATCAGTTCACATGTTAACAGGTATACTGCACTAGTTATGTTTGCTAAGTGAACTACTTGAGATAATAATACTAGATACCCTTTGCTAAGCGTTTGCTATGTGTCAGATACTTTGCATATGTTATCTTGCTCAACTATCATGGCAACTTGGTTGAAATGGGGTTTATTACCACTCGTTGACTAAAGAGGAAATGAAGGCTCAGAGAACACAAGTGACTTTGTTCAAGGTTGGAAAACCAAGAAATGGGCACAACTGAGATCTCAACCATTGGTCTCTGTAACCCAGGAAGTCCTTCCACCATGCCATGCCTCCTCTGAGTCCTGGCACATTTGCAGAGACCTGAGTCAATGTTGTTCTGATGGGTGTTGGCTTCCTGCACAGGCACATTCCTTCGAAGATAAAAGCTCTCACAGTGTTCTTGACAGGGAGAATGGGAATCTCAGCTCCAAACTGAAACTGAAGCTTGGTTTCAGGGAGTGGGGGTTGGCAGAAAACAGGAATGAAGGGTCTTGAATCCGGAGAGGTGGACACTGGCTGAACTAGACCCCTTTGAGCAGCCATGCCTATCGGGATATTTCAGTCAGTGAAATCGCTTTTGGCCAAAGTCACCTTCGCAGCAGAGGGAAGCTAATGATCACTCCAGGATAATATGACACAATTTGTCTTTTCTTGGTGGTTCCTTCTGCCTGTGTGGTGTTTCCCAGGCTTCTTTTTTAATACAAGCATCGATTTGAGAAGCGAAAATTTTAAAAATAGTATACGTTTTTCAAATCATGACCATTTTGCCTTGGCATTGGGTTTTAAAAAATATACTCAAACCGCATTGCAGTTAAACCGGAAGTACAAATAAACTTATGAAAATCAATATGTATTCTCTTCCAAAAACACCAAATACATACCAAAAAAACCTCATAGTACTACAATACCTTACATTCAATAATAAAAACTTTTTTTCCTTCTAGAGAGAATATATAATATAGTACAAATCTTAAAGAGGATGGAAAAAAAACTGAATTTAAGGCTAGAATGATGTGACTTTTCAGATGTTTGCTATCTATGAATATGAATTTCTTGAATATTCACTAGTTTAACTATGCCAGAAATCAACAAATTAAGAAAAGATTATTTTTTCCATTTTAATAAATCAAGCATGTTATTCATTTGTTCCTTTTTCATACAGAGATATGATATACAGAGCAAATCTAACTCCTTAACCCCATGACAGAGATGTTTTCCCACAAATGTGTAATATTTTAAATTATAATTTTTATTTACAGTATCAAATTCAATTGAGGGGCTGTGGCATAATTTATTTATCTGGTTTCCTAGTTGGGGATTTCAAAAGTTGTATCTAGTTTTTTACTATTATGGAATATGACAAATTCAGCTTTGCATTTAATTTCTTCCACCCCACCCTTACTCTTTCAGGGAACTATTTCCTTAAAATAAATTTCCTGGAGTTTAGTCACATGGTCTAATGAAGTGAGCTATTTTGCTGTTCTTTGCAGATTTATAAAATTGCTTTCCAAATTTATCAACATATATTGCCACCCACCATCGTTTTCCTAAGCCATTTTTTTACTACAAACTTAGCAGCATATTGTATTTTATTTCTTTTAAATTGAAATTCTTAAGGGAGGATTTCTCTAATTATGTCGAAATACAGCTAAAAACCAACACTCGGCTATTGTGTGAACTCTTGGGAGACTGACTATGAAGTTGTAGTGATAAAATTGGAGATGCCAAGGGGCCTTTTTTGTTTGCTCTGTCCCTCTGTGGCAGGTGTTGGATGTTACCCACACACTAGCGCTTTGGGGACACAAATGAGTAGAATATGTTTGTCAAACATGTCAGTCAGAGTTCCCAGAAGACTTGGCCACAGAATGAGGACAAAGCTGGAATTCAAAGGCCTGGCTCCTTGCCTGCCATCCCCTGCAAGGCGTGGGAGCCCGTGAGAAGGGGGCATCTCCTGGGTATGCTGCACAGCCTTTCTGGGTTCCAGAACTTTGCTTGGACACCTGGAATTCAAATTCCCCCACTGTTGAACCGGAATAAGCAAATGCACCCCAGGGCTGCCTTCTACAGTTTCAGTCTCTGAATGTGTCGTTTGTAATGCTGGAATGGATTCTGCTAGAATGACATTGGGTGTACAGATTGCCAGGGCATCAGAAACCATCTAGTGTAACACCCAGGGAGGGGAAGCAACGGTACCTCAGTTTCCTCACTCCCAGCAGCCGTGGTTCCTCGCATCTTCACACGTTGTTCTAGCGATGGAATGTCTTGTGTAAAAGATGATTCAGGACTATCTTGCTAAATTAATCTGTCAGAGGGATCTTCCTTCTTATTGATGATTGTTACTAGTGTGTCAGGCAAATAATTACAACACATGCATTGAGAAATTGTGGGCATTAACTTCATAATTTTTGTGTAGTTCAGTTCTCATGATAAGTAACATGTATTTAGTGCTCACCCTGTGGTAGCCTCTGTTTCAAGAGTTTTGCACAAATTAATTCATTTATTTCAACAGTTTCCTAAAACATATTTTTTCTTCAACCTTATTTTACAAAAAGGTAAACTGAGAGCAGTTTCATAAGGGAGTATATTGAACAATATAAGCTATGTTGTGCTGCAGTAACAAACAAGCCCAAGTCTCACTGACATAACAATACAGCTTCATTTCCCTCTCCTGTTATATGTGCATTGTGGGTTAATGTCAGTTCTTTTCCCTGGGGCCCTCATTGAAAGAATTGCCCTTATCTCTGATCTACCTGTTTCCTGGTGGAACCAAGACTCTTGTGAAGGCAGAACATGCAATAGTTTTTAATACTACAGAGTGAAAAGGGACACATGCTACTTCTTCTCAATTTCACTACCCAAAGCAAACGACATGGCCAAGGTGGACATGAATGAGGTAGGTAATAAGATTCTCCATCACGGAAGACCCACTGAATATTATATCCCCCCTGCCCCCAGCTTTTAATTTCTCTAGCTCTGAAAGACCTGATTTCTTCCGAATGTGATTTGATTTTGTGTCTCAGAGCATCCCAACTGCTGCTTTGAAAGTACACTGGTCTGTCTTCAATAAAAAGTGGAATTTGTAAAATGTTATTTACCTTCTCCCCTTTTATTTATCCTACTACAGTTATAGCTCCCATAATAAGAATGCATTTCAGAGTTAATATAGTCTCATGATCTTTTCTGTGATAAATTAAACTTATTTAGCAATTTCCACCAATACAAACCAAGTCTGATATTTAGACACTCAGAAATGTTGAGAGGCAAGGTAAGAATATCCCCAAATTATTTAATACATGTTCCAGAAATTATTACAGGATAAAGAATATTTTACTCTTTTGATAGGTAAGATTGTTTTGCCTTAGTCCGTATTATTGACTTTAAATAACTTATTCATATTAAAATATATATATATATATATTTGAATTATTGACTTATTATTGACTACTTTAAATAACTGGTTCATATTAATATATATTAATATGAATATATATGTACATCTTATCTCTCGTAAATGTTTGCAAATTCTGTTTTTAAATTAGCTATTAATTTAGGGGTATTTTTAATAAGTAGAAAAATCAAGCACTTTCAGAGGTTGAGATATTTTATAGACTTTCGAGAATATTCCTTTTACTTTCTAGAAGTTCCGTGGGGACGGGCAATGGCTTTCTTTTTCATCACTCACCCCTCAGTGGTTGCTATAATGTGTGTGGTACATAATACGTACCCAACAAATATTTGCCAGGTTAACAAAATGACAGCGATGGCGACCACAGGACATGGCTGCACTGTATACTTTGCTTTTGCCCATCGCAGTTGGCTGTGCTCAATAAATATAAGAAAATAATGGCACACATTGCCGTAACTCATCTAAAGGAAATGATAGTAGAGTCGAAGAAAAGAGATTTGAGATGTACTGAGGAGGTAACAACTAGCAAAACTTAATGACTAATTGGAAGGTGTGAAGATCAGGGAAAAAGAAGAGTCTAAAACGACCCAGGAGTTTCTGGTTTGAGTGTGAGTGGATGGTTCACAGCCCACAGGACATGTTTTTATAAATAAAGTTTTATTGCAACACAATGATTAACATATTGTCTGTTGCTGCTTTCACCCTACAATGATAGTTGGGTAGTTGTAACAAAGACCATATGGCCCACAGAGAAAACAAAAAGACTACTTGTTTCTTTATAGAAAAATCTTGCACTATGAAATATAGATTTCTTTTGGGGGTGGTGAAGATACTGGAGGCAGATAGCTTCGGTTCATTAACATGTTGAGTTTGTAATGCAAAAGTAAAGCTGTGCAGCAGAAAGCTGTAGATACGAGTCTGGAGCTCAGGTGCCACATGATAGCTGAACATTATCGATGTAGTCGATTGTGGTCAAGTTGTGGCTTTGTCTGCTGTGTTGAAACAGCATGGTGGCTAAGCATCTAACACACAGATAGCATCCATGATAGATGCAGTGCTCACTGAAGACCAGCTGAGGAGGTGAGTCAGCGATGTTTGATTCTTTCCCTGTAAGCACATGAAAAAGACAGAAGTGTGCAGGATACACTAGTGACTTCTCCCAGAATGTGGGGCAGGGGGCCCACAGAGCAAAGGGCCCAGGCAGAATCCTCCAGCTACCACCCCCCGTGTGCTTCCACATGACTGATGCTGCTGCAGGCTCCCAGTCAGCCCCAAGACGGCCGTTGCCCAGCTGAAGTCAGAAGCACTCTTTCCAGCTGTACTCTGCAGTTTCCCCAGCCCAACCAAGGAGCGTCTCATACTTGTTGATTAAAGGGAGGAAAAACTAAATGTTGGTTATAGTTCTAAACTGATGCCAGTCCTGGAGACGGAAAGCTTTGCTCTAGCCTTCAGCGTTAAACCTAATGCGGCAGTTCATATGCTGTCGGGGCTGGTGAGTAAATTTTTCTGTATTGCACGTGGTCCAGAGAGCTCAATCCAATCAGGGCAAGGACAATTTGTTCCCACAGAGGTTTTAGACTTGTTCCAGCATGCCTCGGACTCCTCTTACATCCAGTGACTCGCTTCCATTTCCTCTTTTGCCAGCAAAGGGAAACAGCAATCCCTTTCCTTTATCCTTGGTGAGTGGAGTAAGGACAAACAAATACTTTGATATGGAGTGTGAAGCCATGTGGGTAGTGAGCTCTGGAGAGAAGAACTGCAGCTTCTGCAGTGCTGACTGACAGGAAGGGGACACTCCAGGGACGAAGGTATTGAAGGAGCAGGTTTTCAAAGGATGACTCACTTTAAAAGTGATATAGACTTTCTCATGTAGTGACCCATACAATAAACACTGGCCATTTTAAAGAAGCAAGATTATTGGCAACCATGCTTAAGATTTTCTCCCCTTTCTTTTTGTTTTTTTCCACTAGCCACTAGAGATAATGGATTCACGGATGAAGCTAATTCTACTTTATTTAGGGGGATGAGAAAAATAGATAGAATACCTATTAGATATTTTAGATATGGATATTAATAGATATGAGAAGCCCTGCTTATATCTCTGAGCCTACTCCAATACAGTGTGTGTGTGTGTGTGTGTGTGTGTGTGTGTGTGTGTGTGTGTGTCTCACTGGGGAGATTGAACCTCTGAGCTACACCCTCAGCCCTATTTTGTTTTTTATTTGGAAACAGGGTCTCACTAAGTTGCAGAAGGCCTCACTAAGTTGCTGAGGCTGGCCACAAACCTGTGATCCTTCTGTCTAAGCCTCCCAAGTAGTAGGATCACAAGCGTGCACCACCATGCCAGGCTCCAATGCACATTCTTGAGTTGTAGTTCTGAAAAAGTAGTTTTATAGCACACATGTTTGAATTTTTCCAGTTCCAGCAGAAACCATTGTGCTAAATACTGCCGAGAATAGTGGAAATGGGTAGAATCAAAGGAGGGAGGGGGAATCCCTTAAAACTATGATCAGATTTTTTTCCTCGGATCACGCTTTTAGTTTTTTCACCACATTAAGAAAGCCTTGGATTTTATTTTTAATGCTTAATTTCCATACCTCCTTTTTTGAGTTTTCTATGTATGACAGTGTGTGGCCAGGGTGTATATGAATGTCAGTCAGAATGTGTATGTGAGTCTGTGCACTTATGCATGACTGGGATAAACTTGTGGGTCTGTGTGCAAATGTGTATGTGTGCGGATAAGTGTGAGTATATTTTTCTTATGAATGTGCTAGTTTGGTGGAAGGAGCTCTTACATGCCACAAGAGCCGCATGCCTGAGAGGAGGAATTTTTTAAAGTTTTTCAGCACATGCATGTATAGAATTAAAGGGTACAAGCACTAGGATAACCACAGAACCCTACAAAAACTATTCTGAGTCTCCCCAAAGACCTTTAATTTGCTATTGTATTTAAAGACTATGCCTGGCCTCGCATAGTTATATATGCAAATGCTCCTCTGCTCTGTCTTCTTAGAAGACAGACCATCACCTGGCTGAGATTAACTCAAAAGTTGAACTGGTATCCATCAGACCTTAACTGAATAACACACTGTGCTAGAGTTTTTGTTTGTCTGTTTGTTTCCTCCTGGCTCACTCTTGGCCTAGACTCAAGATAAACTTTGCTGCCTTTCCGCCTGCTGTGCTTAATTTTCTGTGGTGCCTAAAATGCTGGATTTGTAGCCTTTTTCGTTTGGCTGCGGTTTGGCTTCTCCTGTCCAATTCAGCGTTCAAGTTTCCTCTGTGCGCAGGACTCAGAAATGTTTCACTTGAGAGTTTAAGTTTCATGATTTTAATTATTCACATCGTCTAAACTTGGCTTTGAAATCAACCATATCAGGCATGACAATTCACCCAAGAGTCTGAAATGGGATAAAGAAAGCAGAGATGGGGAGAGGTCTGGTGCCAAACCACCCCAGTGAGGTGCCCATATGTTTATGAAGGGGCTGCAGAGGAGGAGAGGGCTTGGGAAGAGAAGATTGACTTTCTGAAGCACCTACCCTAAGATAAACACTAGATTTGAGATAAGGCTATACTTCCCCATCCCAAAAATCCTTTGGGAAGTAGGGATTTCCAAAATGACTTTTCCCGCTTGCATTTTGCACATTTGTGCCCTAGTATGGTTGCTGCCGAGGGTTAAGACACGGTTTCTTGAACGCTCTGGGTTACGCTGGAAGCTTGCATTCTCTGCTATCTCTGTAGCTCTCATCTCTCTGGGTGTTCTCTGGGTCCCATTAACAAATACCACCCTGGTTTTATGAACTGAAGTTATAAACTGCCAGTTCATTTTTTTTTGGCCACCAGTTGTTTATTGTTCAACTCTTTCCTGCCCGCTGTGTGTGGGTCCTTTCTATAAGGAAGCATCAGTCTGATGCTAAGGAGTCTATAATGTCAGGCACAGAAAGCTCTGGTAAGCCTCCTAAAACAATGATATTTAGGAGTAGAGAAGTGTCTCCAGTTTCCTAATGACCACAGCTCTTCCATTTCTGTCTCAAGCATTCTTTGGAATTATTTAATAAAGCCATGTGCTATATAAGCACCAAGGATGGGATGTTTTGCATGGAAGGGGTAGATGCGGGGTAGATGCATGTAGAAATTATTTGTCTGATTATAAAGGCAGTATGTGTAAAAATACTAGAAAGAGACTACAACAGTAAATAAAAACTGTGTATCACCTATCAAACCCAAGATAACTAATATTTTAATGTGTTTCCTTTTACAATCTTTTTGTTTGTTTTTCTTTTCTTTTTACCATTAATTTAAAAAAAAACATTACAGCTAGTGCCTTGGAGAAGAGCAACTCTTAAGATACAATCACAAAGCACATTTATCGTATCTCTTCCACTGTCTCTTTAAAATTAATTAGGAGATGCAGTTCTTCCCTTGCCTGTAAATGAAAGACTAGACAGCCCCATGATTTTTCTGATACCTCCTAAGTGATAAGAGATCTGATGGTCCCTTTTTCAACAAATACAATCACAATTTAAAAATTGCAATCCCCAATCACTTATAGTAATTGAAACTTCGATTTTGATTTAAAATGGTCTTCTCCACTTTCTTCACTGGGCTGGTTGTCATAGGAAAACCAGGAGGCAAACATGGCATGATCATCTCCCAGTCTCAATTTTTGCTATCCCCCCAACCATTTGCCTACTTCCGGACCCCTGGGGTTGCAGTGAGGGAAGGAGCTAGACATCTCTCAGGAGGCGGGCACTGCAGGCTTCCTACTCTTGGGAAAGGCTATGTTCTCATTAGCCTTTTACGTGTTCTTAGAACACTGCTGTCTCCCCAGGAACCTTGGTCTGCTGGATGTTGGTGATGTACTGACCTCTGGATCACTTTTGCTCCTTTCTCAGCCCTTCCTCATCCAGTGCTACCTTTGGCTTCTCTCTAGTGAGGCTGGACCACCCTCCAGGAGTCCTGTTGGACAGGACTCAAAGTCCCACATTGGTTTCAATATTATCTTGATGTTTGGTCCATGGAAAACACATATCCTCTACTCCTACAGGAGTGCTTGCTACCCAGCACAACCATTTTGTCCTCATGCCCGCCATCAGAGCAGCATCCAAGCTGACCAATGTGATTGAGATTCTCCTGGGGACTCCCTGGTGCATGGAACACATATCAAATTTTCTGAGTGGTCCTAGGTATGAAATCCGTTTCAGGCACCACCATCCTGTGAGTACACACACACACACACACACACACACACACACACACACATATACTTCAAAACACTTATAAAGCATTTTGTGGGAGCACACCAAGGGCCCTCACATAACAGCAACAGTTCTTTCTAAAAAGATTCCCTCTGACCCCCTTCCTCTTTCTTCACTTCCAAAACTGGATTTTTTTCATACTCTAGAGCTGAACAGGGATTAAAGAGTCACCTAACCTTTTTATAACGATTTCCTTCAGAAATTTGCATCTTGATCCCATACCTTACTTGGGAATGTCATATCTGTCAAGTCTTGGTGACAGTTGAAACCTGTGATTTAGCATCAATGTCAGATTTTATAACCCTTATTTTTATTTATTTATTTATTTATTTATTTATTTATTTATTTTTTGCGGTACCGGGGATTGGACCCAGGGGCATTTTACCTCTGAGCTACACCCCTAGACCTATTTTTTTATACTTTATTTTGAAAACGGGTCTCACTAAGTTGCAGAGGGCCTCACTAAGTAGCTGAGGCTGGCCGCGAATCCGGGTCCTCTGGTCTCCGCCTCCCAAGTACTGGGATTACAATCGTGCGCCACCATGCCCGGCCCTTATAACCCTTATTTTTTAATAGCAACCTAGATAATGATCCTACATTATTATTTATTTTTGAAAATAGGGATTTTATAAGTGTTTGGGAGCTCATGGTCATAGTTTCAAATTGCCACTGTTGCAAATTTCCACAAACCTTGCAGGTTACAACAAGACGAGTTTATCATCTTGCAGTTCTAAGGTCTAGAACTAGGTTGAAGTTCTAGGGTCATCATCTTATTTAAATCTCACATAATAGAGTTGAGTTATTTATGTACAAAAAGTGAGAATAATGGGGAAAATAGTGGTTACAGTTTACAGGTTCTGAGAATTTGGATAAGAGTGTCCTAGAAGATGGGGTGTATTGTTCAGGCTATCATAAGTATGTTCTGGGTATTTTACAATTTAACTAATTTTACTTTCAATTCTTTATTTGCATATAATACATAGTAGGTCAATGAATTTCCTTGTAAATAAATTTGTGTGTGTTTCTCTGATAGATTCTTCAATGTGAATTCCTAGAAGTTGAGTTATTGGATAGGATTATTGTTTGAGAACTTCTAATTCATCTTGCCAAATTCCTTTCCAGAGAGGTTTTGTAAACTCCAAGCTATGTGGAGTACACCTACAACAGAATTGAATTATTATTATTATTTCTTATGTTTTGGTCAAAATTATAGCTGAAAATTATACCTTAATGAGATTGATTACTAGTTGGCTGAATATTTGCCAAATATTTGTTAATAAAATGCTTTTCTTTCTCTTAAAAATGAGTATTTATTGCCTTTGGCACCTATATAGAGAGTCATATTTAAAGTTAAGAGCTTTATAGACATATGTGTCTTATCTCTCTCTCTCTACTATCTATCTATCTCTCTATCTACCCAACCAGCTGTGTGACCTTGTGCAAATAACTATTATTTGCCTCATTATTTTCACTTTGTATATATAAATAACCCAACTGTACAATATCAGCTTTGAGTGAGATATAAATGTAGAATGAGATGAATATTGGTGCTTGGTTAGCATGGGTTGATGTGTAGCTACTATTATGATTATGCTCATCGGTGCTAGAGATGTCTTTAAAATTATTTGTAGGATGCATTTTATATATTTTTAAAAGTATATAATTCTTGTCATATTTATTAAACATACTTTTCTAATTTCATATTTTGCTTCTACTTTTGTATTTTTGTGAATAAAAAATCTAATATTTTGATTATTGTTTTTTATTTTTTGCATTTATTTTATACTTAGAAATTATTTTCTACTTCAAAGATAACTGAAATATTTACTATAATTTTAATTTCTTAATGATTACTTTCTTTGTTTTCCCATACATTTGGAAAGCATGTGAATTTCTAATTGGTAGATATCTGAGATGAGAATCAAGTAAATGTTCATTTCTCCCATATTTTTAGCCACTTTTGCCAGTATTTTTTGGTGAATATTATACTTTATCTGACTGAATGTTGCTGCTTCCATTATTATCATCATGAAGTTTTATGTCTTTTTATAATTATTCTAGAACTTTCTGTTTGTTCTACTGATATCACTATCTAGTTCTGTGATAATAAAATCTTGTTTTAATGATTGTAGTGTTATATATCTCTTGGTTAATGAACTTCTTTGCATTTCTCTTGTTTTAAACATGGTCTTAGCTATTTTACTTATTTATGCACTCTATTCTGAATAACCTTACAATCTATTTTCTTAATGTAGAAACCTCACTACTATCATGATATGCTTACATATTAATTTAGGAAGATCTGGCATCTTTGCTAGCCTGTGTCCTTGGTATCTTGGGAACTTAAAACCTCGGTTGGTTTTGTAAAATTCTCTTTTCGATATCTATAAAACTCTGGTTTCATTTAAATAGATCACACGATTTTGTTAAAAATTGAGCCTTCCTTCCTTCTTTCCTTCCTTCCTTCCTTCCTTCCTTCCTTCCTTCCTTCCTTTCTTCCTTTCTTTCCTCCCTCTTACTGGGGATTGAACCCAGGGGTGTTCTACCATTGAGCTACATCCCAGCTCTTTTTTTTTTTTTTTACTTTTGAAACAGGGGCTCACTAAGTTACTGCACACTGGTCTCAGATCTGTGACCCTCCTATCTCAGCCTCCCAAGTACTGGGATTACAGGCATGCAGTACTGAGCCCAGCTTATTTATTTATTTTAGTACATTTCTATTTAGGGTATATTCTAAAAGAGTATAGTCAATCTTTTTTTCCATTGTGTTTTTTTAAACAGGTATTACTGTTATATGGACAAATTCCCGATATTTTAAATTTTGTTTGGCTAATTTTCTGAGCTTTCTTATTAGTAGTTCTAATAGTTTTCACAGCTATTTTTCTTTAGCTTACCAAAAGATTCCCAAAGTCAGTGATACCACCTCCTAGGGGAAAGATGGGAAGGGAGAAGGGTAGTAACCTCAGGTGCAGCTGGGGGTTGTTGAATAAAAATAAAGGAGTGGTGGAAGCATCCAAGGGATGCTGAATATTTTTTTTATCTGAAAAGGGGCTATACGGCAATTAGCTTGGGAGTTTATGGACATTACCAATCATCAAAAAAATCATAATTTTGTATTTATCACCCATGGTTCTTGCTTTATTTTTTGGACTTAGACTTTTAGTATTGGCTAAGATGCCCAGAAAAATAACACATATTAATGTCATTGGGGGGGGGCATCCCTGTCCCTTTCTTTATATTATAATGTTGTAGCAAGGACTTAGACTCTTCATTTGGGCCTGCAAATACATGTACAATGGATAACTAAAAGCAGGATAAGAAACTTGGCCTCTCTCTCCATTTTGCATCTGTCCCCTTTTCTCTGAGTCACCTTGAATTCCAGGAACAGCAAGTCTGATCGATAAACATCTTGTGATGAGTCGAAACTACCCCCCAGGCAACAGTGACTTTCTTATCCCTGAGAAGGCCCCACCTGACCAGTCCTGAGATAGTGATCAACCAGACCACAGTTTGACCAAGGCTGCTTGACTATGCATATTTCTGACCCCCTTATCTAATAATCTGGGAGCTCCTGTCAGTACCCTTAGAGACAGGCTGAAATGCTGGTGCCTTGTCTTCCCAGTAGAGCTATACTGATTAAAGTTCCTTTCCTGCTTGTCACCATTACTTTTCCATGTGGTTTTGAGGACAAGTGGCCAGACCTTTGTTGGGACCTCCAGAGTCAGCTCTGGCTTAGGACTTCGATGACAACATTTCTGGTATTTCACCATGAAGTAGGGCAAAATAGATTTTTTTCCCCTCTTAGAGAGGTACTAGAAGATGGTTCTCATTACCATTTTCCAATCTGTTCATTAGAATTATTAGGAAAATGCATATCAGTAGACCAAAAATAGAACAGACTCCTTTTATGCTACTATGGTGACTTTTTAGTCCAATAAAAAGAACCTAGGCTTTGGGGTCAGGGGCCATCTAACACTTAATGGGTAGACGATTTGCACACAAACTCCTATGCTTTTTATTTCTTTCTTTAAAAAATATAGGTGATTAAATTATTATTAGAATTTAGGAGTTTGATGACTTATTTTCTATACACACTGAAATCATGAGCATTTCACTTTTTCTAAGTCAATTATTTCATAAGGATTTTTATTAATAGATATTGGTAAATAGAACTTTGGAAATCTTAATTCAGTATTCTTACTATACCAGAGGCTTTTGTAAACTATAGTTTTATGAACAACCTTGTACAGTTTTTTTGACATACAATTCAGAATCTTGTTTATTCTCTTGGACTTTGTTCTGGCCAATACATTTTTTTTATGAAAAACTGTGATTGTTTTAGTGGGTATTTTTCTAAGTAAATGAAAACTTGTATAATGGTATTTTAGAAAATACCAGATAAGTGCATGTTCCAAGTTAATGTTTTTCTCATCACTTGTATGTTTATACACAGCATGGGACTTTAATAAGGCCATCCTGGAAATTTAAAAAAATATATATAGGTGATAATATTTCTATATTGGAGAGTTAATAAGATATGGGGAAAATATCTAGGACCTTGCCAGGTAGACATAGTTAATGAATGTGGACGACATCTTACATGCATGAGCTTTCTTCTGCAAAATGCGGATTGAAAACATGCAGAATGAATTTTAACAAGCAAAGCTAGACCTTGCGGATGACCTCTCTGAGCTTTCTTTCTGCCCCTATTTATGTGAAAACTAGATGATAAGTAAATTCTCTCCTAGTTGGGGAAATTCGGAAAAAAATTCTAGGAATCTGGAATCACAGCCACAAAAGCCCCATTTCTCAGATTCTGTTGAGAAGCGATTGCCAGGGCAGCCCTGCTGGGTGGGATGGCTGCGGGAAGAAGAGAAGCCAGCCCCAGGCAGCCTGAGTGGCAGCGGCAGCTTCCTCCTTGGCCCCTCCTGGGTAAGCAGCGCTGCGTGTTGTTGCAGTCATAGCGTCCTGTTCTACCGCATGGAATCATAGTTAACATTTTTCTTCCAAGCCCATTTAAAACGCTTGGCTCACATTCTCCTCGAGCTGTTTTATAAGGGCAGTAACCGAGGCCAGGGTGTGCGCTTGTCAGCAGGCAAAGCACGCAGTAGAAGCTGCCAAAGAGTTTCCTGCTCCGGGGGCCACCCATTCTTGGCTGCAGGATGCATGGCAAGAGCTCATGGCCACTTGCACCGAGCGAGCTAGCGAGCGAGCGCCGGGACTCTGTGTTCTCAGCGCTCATGCGTGGGATTCCGTCCTCAGGCCTGCTGCGATGCTCACTGCAGTCTGCTGTGTTGGCGCTTGTTTGGGACGAGCTCGGAACACATGTTACAGCAGTGATCCAAGGCCTAGCTCTCAGGCTCAGAGCCGGGAAATGCGCTTTAAAGACCAGCAAGCTCTCCTCCCTCCTGCGGATGCAGAGTTCCCACGAATCCGCTGCTGGGGAAGCAGGCATACCCTTCATCGTACGCTCTGTGAATTAACTTCTGGAATGGGTGGACAAAGCAGATGCCAAGTCGGGGGTCCCACACCCTGCCCCACCCTCTTTGAAGTCCACCTTGGCACGGGCAGCTGTCTTTTCATGTATTATTTATTGCCAAGGATTGCGATGGGAAGAATCCCAGGAGATTGCTGAAGCTGTTTTTTTTTTTTTTTCCAGGATTTCCTTTGATTGGAAGCTGTTGGCTGTGCTTGTGGAGCTGGCTCTGTCACAAAGCAGAGGGCTCAGTGCATCCCCCAAGTGACAGCTGTCATGCCAGCGCCTAGGAGGTTCTGGCCTTGAAAGTGCCTTGGCCGCTCTAAAGAATTATAGGAGTGGACAAGGTACTGCTGCTGCTTCATTGGCCACTGGGAAGGCAAAAAGGCCTCACAAGGGGGGAGAGCCGGTGCACATCTGAGAAGCAAACTGAAATGTCAGCTATTCTGTGGACTCAGAGTGTGACCTTGATCTTCGTGCTCCCATCCATAACAAAGAGAGTCACCCTCAAACCTGTGGCAGAGAATAGTGAGATAAGACTTGCAGGGTATTCCACTTCTTTCTTCCAAAGTCAAGAGCTCTAGCCAGGAAATATTAAAACAGGTTGAAGCCGGGTGTGGTGGCGCACGCTTGTAATCCCAGTAATTGGGAGGCCGAGACCCGAGGATCCGGGTTCGCAGCCAGTCTCAGCTACTTAGTGAGGCCCTCCTCAACTTTGTGAGACCTGGTTTCAAAATAAAGGATAAAAAATAGGACCGGGAATGTAGCTCGGAGGTAGAACACCCCTGGGTTCAATCCCTGGTACTGCAAAAAAAAAAAAAAAAAAAAAACAGGTTGAATGGCTACTCTCTACTCTCTTTATCGTCTCCATTTATTAATTATTCATTCAGTCAGTATTCAATAAATAAGTAAATAAATACACTTCAGTGCCTCTAACAATTCAGGTAGTATATTAGATACTAAGAATAAAGAAATGTATATTCAAGACATGGCCCCATCTCTTGTCTATTTCAAAGATAAAAAGGTTAAGCCAGGTGTGGTGAACACCTGTAATCCTAGTACTTGGGGGGTTCAGTAGGAGGATCACAGGTTCAAGGCCAGCCTCAGCAACTTAGTGAAACTCTCAGCAACCTAGCGAGACTCTGTTTCAAAACAAATAAAAAGGGCTGGGGTATAGCTAGGAGGTGGGGTTCAATCCCAGTCTCTCTCTCTCTCTCTCTCTCTCTCTCTCACACACACACACACACACACACACACACACGAAAGATTAAAAAGCTAAATGATAATAAAATGGAGAGGTGGTAGATGGTTCAAGGAAAAAGGGATGTACCCAAACAAGATATTTATACCAGTCTATGGAATTACAAAAGGCCTTTCAGAAGAAGGGAAATTTAACTAATGAAATGATGGCAATCTATAGAGAGCAGTTCAAAATATTCCCAGAATTTAGAGCCAGCAACCTTGTTTGGTTTGAATGTTAGATATCCCCCAAAAGGTTCACATGTTAAAGGCTTGGTCACCAGCCTGTGGCACTAAGGGGAACTGGGGGAACCTTTAGGAGGTGGGGCCTAGTGGCAAGAAGTCAGGTCACTGGGGGTGTGCCCTTGAAGGGGATATGGAGACTCCAGCCCCTTTAGTCTATTTCTTTGCTTTCCCGATGGCCGGTTGAGGTGAGCAGCTTTGCTTCAACATGTGTGCCTGCCATGATGTTCTACCTAACCACAGACCCCAAACAACAGGCCAAGAGACCATAGGCTGAAACCTTGAAGTCATGAGCCCAAACAAACCTTTCCTCTCTTTAAGTTGGTTACCTCAGATATTTTGTCACAGTGACAGAGAGCTGACTAATATCAACCCTTTGAGAAGGAACCAGAAATGACCTGCCCTTTGAGGTGGACAGGCCAGGAGCTTCAATGGGAAAGGAGGAAAATGTCGAGTCTTGGCAAAAAATCCAGGTTGTGATAGTTTATAACTGAATTTGGCTAGATCCTACTCAATAGGACTGCCTTTGTCAGCCTGAAGCAAAGATAGGCTCAGCCAATCACAGGATGCCTGGAAGCTTAGAAAAATGATATTTGATATAAGCCCTATGTTATGGTTTAGATATAGAATGTCCCCTGAACATCATATAATGATGTTCAGAGTTGACATAATTAAATTATGAGGGTTGTAATCTAATCAGTGGATAAATGGATTTATTGGGTAGTAATCTAGGCAGGTGGGGTGTAGCTGGAGGAGATGGGTCACTAGAGGTGTGACCCTGGGGACTGTGCTTGTGTCCTTGAATCCCCTTGCTTCCTATCTTGCTTCCAACCTCTGTAATGTGAGAACAAAGCCCCCCCCCTTCTGCTTCCTGTCACCATGCCCTGAGCTCTACAGACTTCACCCAGCCTAATATGGACTGAACTCCCGAAATCTCAAGAACTATGAGCAAATAAATATCCTTCCTCTAAGTTGTTGTTGTCAGGTCTTTTGGTTCACCGCAGTGAGAATGCTAACCAAAATACACCACCAGATGAAAGATCTCTAGTGCTATGAAGCTGAATCTAAAGAGGTGAGAAGCAATCCCACTTCTTATTCTTGGAGGCATAGGGGAAGTTAATCCCATGGCCTCCTCAGAGCCATGTGCCCAGGAGCTGACCAACTGAATGAAGACAGAGTGATGTAGGATGCTTCTAGGCTTAACCATGTGAGGTGTCTTACAACCTTCCATGCATTGTGTCTACCATTTATATGGTAGAGCCACACTAAGGAAAAAGCATGGATACCTGACTGATAGTTTAGAGAAGTGCCACCCAGCTGCATTGTCCCACCTATACTAGACCGTGATGAACCTACACTATGGACTATGATGACCCTACACTATGGACTCTGATGACCCATACTGGATCATGATGTGAGCAAGAAATAAACTTTTATTGTGCTAACCTACTGAGATTACAGGGATTATTTATGTAACCCTTACTTACTAACCTTACTTAACATAACTAGTACATACATTGGAATCATCTAGAACTGTGCTTACCTCTAAATAGACATTAACTGTTGTTCAACTGAACCCATAATAAGATGTGCTCAGCATCCGTTGTACTCCATCTAAGGCCTCGTTTGGGCGTGTGAATGGCCTAGGATCGGAGTCCAGTCATTGGTTCACTGGGTAGACTGTGGGGCAGTTTGGGTCCACATAGCTGAATCTCCACCTGGATGAGGGCAGCTGTAGAAGACCTACTGGAGCTATTCTGGATGCTGACAGGGCTTCTGCAAGTGGATCCAACTCTTATATCCAGAAAGAGGTATCTGGAATAGTAAGAACAAGTATTCCTGCTCTTGTGGCTTCCACCTGAATTTTTGCTTGAACAAAGTGTTCCAGGATAAATAAAGACTTTGAAAACCACTGCAGCACACTCTATTAGCAAGGAAGAGATTTCTCAGAAAGTGGATTTCATGTCTGAACACAGGTAGCAATTTATACACCCTCCTCTTCTTTCACATCTTTCTCCCATCTCACCTGCTTCCTCATGCGACTGTCAACTCCTTGACAGCAGGGACTTTGGCTGGACATTACTCCTAGTACTTCGCAGAATCCTGGGCAGACAGTTGCCAGTGGAGTTCACTTCAACACTGCCACCTGAATGATCACTTCAAAATACAAATCTGATTACACTACTTATCTCAAGCTGCTGAATAGTCTCCAGGGACCACCATTACTTCCAGAATAGACCAAAATTTCTCAAGTGTCCAGGACCCTCTTAATTTCATCCAAGACCACTTGGCTAGCCTCATTTCCTTTAGACATCACATTTCAGTAATATCGGTTACTTGCTGGCCTCTGGTCGTGGCACACTCTCTGTAACCTCCCAGTTTGTTATGTGGCTGCCCTCTGCTTCCACGTGTCCACTCCTTTCCCGTGGCATGCTCCTTCTATTCATGTCACATCTCTGTCATCTCTTATGTCCTCCTCCAGGCCAGCGCAAGCACTCCCACCTCCATGGCTGATGCTTTCTTGTTGAATACACCTCCACCTTGACAATTTCCAGCTGGCAGAGTGGGGCTGAAAAACAAGGTAGTTGTTTTCTTCTAGATAGAACAACAACACACTAGGAATTGGGCTCCAGAATTCTATGGGAACTATAGGGCAAAGCTGGACCTGGGTCCTCATTTTGCATGGACTCTTTCTTATCAGGGATTCAAGCCAGTGTGGATCCAGTGAGGGCTTCTATTTATTTATTTTTTCAATGTTTTTCTCCCATTGGAGAGAGGAGGGAGATGAAGATGGATGGGAACAATACCAAATACTGCATAGCACCAAATGCATTGCTTATTGGATTTGTTCATGCATATAAGCAAGTAATCCTTTGACACTCCCATAAGTACTGGGGGTGGGGGAGCTATTTATCACAGGGTTGGGGAGCATATAGTGGCTTATAGGAATAAGAACCATTGAAATATCAACTAAGAATGAATGATTATTTGGTGTATTGAATTAACTTCCTCAGTTGGTTTTCCTTTAGTGGGATGAAAAGCTGAATATTCACTCAGTCCTTCCTCTATCTACGTATGGTCGGGGTTATCAGTGTGAAGTTAATGCTTGGCAGGGTTTTCTAACCCTTCCTTACCTCTTCTAGAGAGAACAATGACAACAAAACACTAGGCATTGGGTTCTAGAATAATGTGAGAACTGCAGGACAAGGCTGGGCCTTGGACCTCATTTTGCATGGCCTTTTTTTTTGGGGGGGTGGCTATGCTGGGCCTCCTGAGTGCTGGACAGGTGCTTTACCACTGAGCTACATCCCCACCTTCACATGGCCTCTTTCTATGCAAAGATTCAAAACAGTGTGGATCCAGAGATTTTTTTCCCAAGAAAATCAATCAGGAATTTCCAGCACCCGGTGTCTGCTTAGATATTTCCCTGCAATGTACAGCTGTTACAATGGGTAGCCCTGGGACATGTTTGGATATGAAGTCAGTCTGAAGTTTAAACTCAGTGTGAGTACAGAGAATGCAGCTCCAGTGAGGTTTATTTTTAGGGAGAGTGGGAGCTACTGATGTGGCAAGCAATTGAGCTTTCTCCTGTGGCTCTTTGATTCTAGGATGAAATTCTGTTCATGGATAGCTGCACACTGGGAGTGAGGACAAAGGAGAGCTCTGAGTTTGGTGCTTGTGTGATCTACAAGTGATTGAATATCCCCAAATGAAAATCCTTGTTCCTTCCTACTCTTAGGGAAAATGCTAGCTTCTTGGGAAGATGGAACATAAGCTTAGTTCTTCCCAGATTCTGGAAGAAGCAAATGTCAAAGTTTCATGCCCCACCTGATTTTCCTCATCACTATTACCAAAGCAATTTTTACAAATAGTTTAATTCTTGTTCCTCCCCTGATTAGAACCCCTGATAGTGGTTTGCATCCTTAACTTCAGCACACATCGGAGAGTTCCTAGGCTCCCATAAGTCATGGACTCTCTAAAATAAGATTTCTCTGCTAGGGAAATGCACTCTAGGAGCTTGGATGGACATAGTTTAGGAAAGGCCCCTGGGTAGTTCTAATATGCTGCCCGCACTGTGCAGGTTTCTTGAGGACAGGGAGCTTTGCTGTTTTGATTTGCTAATCACCTATTTCTTCAGCATCTCGCTTAGAGCCTGGGGAATAGGAAGGACTCAATGAATATTTGTTGAATTAATTAACATACACCCCACCTGTGGAGGATCGTCCACTTCCATAGCTATAGTCATGCACCACTTAATGATGGAGGTATGTTCCAAGAAATGTGATAGGTTATTGCATCACTGTGCGAACATCAGAGGGGGCACTTACACAAACCTAGATGTCCCAGGCTATTGCACACTGAGGGTATGTGGTATAGCCTACAGCCCCAAGGCTGCAAACCTGTACAGCATGTCACCATACTGAACATTGCAGGGAATCTTAACACAATGCTAAGTATTTGTGTATCTAAAAATATCTGTGCATAGAAAAGGTATAATGAAAGTGTGATACAAACGGTGAAAAAAAATGTACACCTGTCTGGGTCACTTAGCAGGACTGCAGCTTGCAGCTCTGGAGTTGCTCTGGGTGAGTCAGAGGGTAAGTGGAGAGTGAATCTGAAGGCCCAGGGCATTGTTGTACACTGCTCTAGTCTATGACACTGTATACTTAGGCTACACTTTGTGCTTGTAAAAAAAAAATTCTTTCATCAATAATAAATTAACCCTAGCTTATTGTAAAAAAGTTTACTTTATAAACTTAAAAAATTTAACTTTGTGATTCTTTTGTAATTATGTTTAGCTTAAGACATTATATGGCTGTACAAAAATATTTTCTTTATATACTTATCCTATAAACTGTTTTCTATTTTTTAAAATTTTTAGTTTTTTATGTTTTGTACTTATTTGTTAAAAGCTCAGACACAAATGCGCACATTAGGTTCTTCCTACATAGAGTCAGGGTTCTTGATATCACTGTCTCCCACCTCCACATCCTGGCTCACTGGAAGGTCTTTGGAGTGAGTGACATGCATGAGAAATGACAGCAATGTCTTCTAGAATTTCTCCTGAGTTCTGAGGCTGTTTTACAGCTAACTTTTTTTTTATATAATTAGGAAGAGTACACTCTAAAGTAGCAAGGAAAAGTATAGTCCAGTAAATACATGTGTATTTGCAACATATTTTTTATCATTATCAAGTGTTATGTACTGTGCATAATTTTATGTGCTCTAGTTTTTATACAATTGGCAGCATGATAGGTTTGTTCACATCAACATCACCACAAACACATGAGCACTGCATTGGGCTGACAACACGGTGTCATGAGGGCTGCAAACTCACTACTCAATAGGAATTTTCCCCCCTTTGGTATTTGGGAATTGAACCCTGGGTCATTCTACCTCCAAGCCACTCCAGTCCTATTTTATTTTTCACTTTGAAACAGGGTCTCACTAAGTTAGTGAGGGTCTCACTAAATTGCTAAGATTTTTCTCAAACCTGTGGTCCTCCTGTCTCCACCTCCCAAGTACTAGTATTATAGGCATGCACCACCACGCCTGGCTCAATAGGAAGTTTTTAGTTCTGTTATAATCTTATGAGACCACCATTATATATGTGGCCCATGGTTGATCAAAATGTAATTATGCAGGGAATAACCATACAAGATAAACTCCAAACTATTTGAAGACGGCACACAAGGACCTGTACATAAGGCCTCTAATCTGTCTGACCAGGGTCTTCTTTCTTCACTACTACTTTCATTAGTGTTCCAGGATTTAGTATTGTTGAATGTACTATCTGTGCATTTACTTTTATGCCTCTGGGTTTTGTGTTTCTTGTTCCATTTGTTTGGAATACATGTCAATCCCTTTTCTGTATGGCAAACTCCTACTTATCCTTTAAAACATGAGTCTCCTCATCAGCTACAGCCTGGGTAAAGCGGTTAATCTGCTTTTCTTGTAGTTTCCTACAACACTTGAGGACTGAAATCTTAGGCAGTAATTCAGTGCTTTTTCATAACCAATACTAGTGTGCTCAGCTCATAGTAAATGCACTGTAAGTGTTGGTTGAATTGACTTGCATTGTCTCTGTATGACGGAGATGCCAAGCTATCTGTAAATGATGTGCAAATAGTAGGATATGATTCCTATTTTGGGAAATGGTAATTATGCCCAACTCACTGAGTGGAAGATGTTTAAGAAGATGAACTCCTAGAATAGCTTTCAGCTCAGCAAACATGCTTCAAGTACCCACCCTGTGTTTGGTGATAGAGACACAACTGTTAATAAAGTTACTCTTTCTCATCTCACAGAGTTGCTATTCTAGAAGGGAAAATAAATACATAAACAGAAAATTACAGTAGAGTATGTGTATAATTTATGCCAGGACTGCCTGTGTGGTCCCAATCCTCTTTCTTCTTGGGTATATAAAAAGACTACATTTCCCAGCCTCCTTTTCTACAAGGTTGTGAGCACATGTATAGCTCTGGCCAAAGAAACATTGGGAAAAGTTATGCACATCATTTCCAAGCTCTCCTCCTAAATTCTCCTATGGTATTCTTGGTTTCTCTCTCTTCCCTAGCTGGTTACCTAACTCAGGGAATCTAATGAAAGACTCTAAAGGCCCAAGACATGGCAGAGCCATAAATGAAAGGAATTTTGATCCCTGTATTCATGTGTGGATGGCTACCTACCAAAAACAACACTGGACAGTTACATGAACAATACAAGAAAATCGATTATTGTAAGTCACTGTCGTTTAGCTCTTTTTTTTTTATTATTTGGTACTGGGGATTGAACCTAGGGACATTTTACCTCTGAGTTATACTCCCAGCCCTTTTCATTTTTTATTTTGAAATAGGGTCTTGCTAAGTTGCTGAGGCTGGACTTGAACCTGAGATCCTCCTGTCTCAGCCTCCCAAGTACAGGGATTACATGTGTGTGCCACCATGCCTGGCTCATTTAGTTCCTTTTTAAGAAAAATAGTAGCTAATATACCATTCATGTATCCAACAAATATGAATTAAAAGCTTATTAAGGGCCAGGAACAAGGGTTGAGGATAAGAAATGAATATCAATCACAATCTTATAGTAATATCTCCTTTCTTTATGATGTCATTTACAGTTTAATCTAAAGGAGTTTGTCATATACAGAGTATAGAAAGAGTGTACCTGGAAGAGAGTAGAGAAGATAATGGACAAAAAGTTCTTTGCATGTAGACTTGGGTCTCTTGGTTCTGTTATCTTACTTCCAAACCTTACATATCTACATCATAGGTGTCCTGAAAAAAAGATATTCTCAGGGTGTAAAGAGGTTTGAATATTAATCTTGCCTGTAGTAAATAATCCTTTTTAAAAGACTCTACCAGGACAGCAGCAGAATAACCACTTTGATAGTACTCTTTTCTAGGGAAGACTCTCAGCAACCCAGAATGACCAAGCTACACAGACAAGTAAAATTGTTGAAGCCACATTTTATGGGTGGTGAAACAAACACAAAGAAAGGAAATGAGGTGACCAAATTCTCACAGAGGTTAGTGTCTGGGACCAGAGCCCAGATTCTCGGTCTCCCGGCCCGGTGCCTGTTGCACTAAGATCATTTGTGAAAAGAGACTATTTGTGTCTTCAAGGCTGGGAAGAATGTTAGGGCTTATTTAACCTTAAGTTAGGAAAGGAAAATAACATTAGTTAATCTTCTATTATTTGCCAACCATGATACCAAATACTTCTCAGACATTCTCACTGGTCTTCCCAATTTTATGGTAAATATAATTTGCTCCATTCTCAAATGAGGTGCCTGACACCCTGGGATACCATCTGAGGTCTTCTAACCTCCATATCACTTAGAATCAATTCATTCCTTCATCCTTACATTAGCAAAAACAATGTCCTAGAATTCATTATTGCTTTGTCAGCATCTCATAGTTGCCCCCTGGGGACAGGACTGGATAATGGAAACCTCCCTATTGCTTCTCCATTCTACTTCACGGCACCCTCTGGTTCCCCATGGTTTATAAATCATGCCCAGTGTTAGGCATAGCAATTGGCATTTAATCCTCCGGCTAATTGGCTCCTGAAATTATATTGGGCAAAATACAATTAAATTTCTTGCTGGGCAGATATTCATCTTGACATATAATTACTCTAAATTGCAAGCACAGTACTCACATAAAATACTTTAATTATTTGAAATTAAGTCAAATAACCTGTGCAAAAAGACTACTCCCTCTGTAACTTATTAACAGATACACTTTTTTAACCCAATATTATTATTTCACTGATCAACCAAATGGGAAAAAGATCTACAAATGAATCTTGTGTGTGTATATATATATATATATATATATGAGTGTGTGAGTTGTCTGGTCAGTATTATTCAGCAAATTAAACTCAGTGTTAGAAATTCTCATATAAGCCAGAGGAAGTAACTTTAAAAATTAATTTTTTTGCACAATCATTATTTGTCAGTAGTAGATTTGTTCACATGAATGCCACATCTTATAAATAAGAAAGCTAGTCAGAGCTGGATGGATATTGAGGAAATGCGATACCCTGATTATTTCAAGTATCTGTGGGTATGAGGCACTGGAGAGTGAGAGAGTAAATATGTACAAGACCATGTTTACGAACAAAAGTAGCAAGTCAAATAAAAGGGAAAAGTTCTTCTGTGCTGGGTGGCCAAGGTGAGGTCAATATCAATATTGGTATTGGTGCTGCCAAGTCCATGTTTTGCATGACGATAATTTAATCAAGATGTGTTGGTGACAAAAGGCTTATCAAACAAAGAATGTTTTAGTATACAGGTTGGTTTGTTTGACAAAAGTGACACCCATCTTCTTTCACAAAGCTACTGTAAAATTCATATCCGGCCTTGCAAAATTTTATGTTGACAGCAAAGACTGTGAGGCGCAAATTTACTGTACATTTGACATGCTTAATACTTGTCATAAAAAATAATGTGTTTCTTTTCTCAGGAAACAGGGATGTTTACTTTACCCCATAGAGGCAAAATGGATAATAGAAATTATAATTGTAATATGAGAGTTCAAACACAAATTTATTGAATCTGATGATATTTTTATATACTAGGGATAGTACAGATATTGTCCTGTTTTACTAACTGGAAAACTAAAACATAAATTTGAAATATATACCAATTCTTTGTTCCTTTAGGCAACTGTAATAGGCAACAGTCAGGGAAAATGATCCCATATTAATTTTGTATGTGTGTGTGGTACTAGGGATTGAATCCAGGCATGTTCTACCTCTAAAACAGAGTCTCCCTAAGTTACTGTACACTGGCTTGGAAGCTGTGATCCTCCTGTCTCATCCTCCTAAGTACTGGGATTACAGGCATGCACTACTGTACCTGGCTCCTGTATTAAATTTAGAGTTCTGAGAGACTAGGTTAGTAGGACATTTTACATGTAAAATTATCTTCGTATCATTTATTTTGTTTATTTGTTCATTCAATTTTGCCAAGTTTCCAACAGGAGTTTTTATATCCCAAGTTCTTCAGAGAAGATTTTAACAAAATTTTATTTGCAGTTAATTTCTTCAGGTAAGGATCATATTGAGCCAAGTCTTGTTAGCCAAGTCTTGTTAGCCAAGGCAAAACGGGAAATGAGATTGTGACTTTACTGTCATTATCTGAATAAGAGGAAGTCTACCTTTTAACAGCATAGGTAGAGATAAAAATTTTTCCCAAGCAGTACACTAAAAGAGAAATTCATCCATGATTTTATGTACATACACACACACACACACACACACACACACACACTCAGAGAGTGCACTTATGTAACAGGCATTGTTGTCAACAGAGCCATCAAACCACCTGCAAATGAGAGAAGTAATGAAGGGCCTTCATGAATTATTCACAGAACTTTTAAGACTAGTGACTGGCTACAGGAAATTAGAGGTCATTTGTAGTTCATTCCCAGGTCCAATGAATGGTGAGATCTCTTGATTAAAAGAAATCATGCTTCCTAAATAAATTTTCCATCCGTGAAGATTGGCTCCTTGTGGGAGAAGTTTCCAAGCATAATTAGGTGTGACTGATAAAATGTGGAGTGGGTTGCTAACCCAACTCAACACTGGGTGTATACGCCCCTCAACAACCTGATTCTCTGAACTTGTAATCACGTCGAAGATCTGTTTTAACAGAGCCGTAACTGCTTGCTTGGAGCTTCCGCCCATTCGTTGAATTTTTTTTGTGTGTGTGTGTGGTACCAGGGATTGAACCTAGGGGCATTCTATCTCCGAGCTACACCCTATTTTTTATACTTTATTTTGAAACCGGGTTTCACTAAGTTGTGGAGGGCCTCACTAAGTAGCTGAGGCTGGCCGCGAACCTGGATCCTTCGCCTCCCAGGTACTGGGATTACAAGCGTGCGCCACCACGCCCGGTTTCGCTGAAGTTTTAAACATTAGCCAACTCTATTTCTTCTTCTGAACTGCGGCCCTTCAACTGTTGGGAGATGGTGTCCATAATGACAACTGCAGAATGTCTATGCAGAGAGAGTTGAGGGGTGGTGCTGAAGACTTGCAAAGCTGCCTCTGTGAAGCAAGCATGCTGTTCTGCTGTCTGCTGTGTATTTATTTGTGTTGACTTGGAGGAAGAAGTCTTGGGAAGATCATGGAGCTGATCGTCAGCCATCCCCACCCTTAGCCATCTCATGATGCTATCGCTATTTACCAAAAGGGCTGGGGAGTACATAGGCAGTGCCCACTGGTCTAGGAGCAAACTCATTATGAGAATTCTACTCCCAACTCCTCATCACTCAGTTACCCGAAGGGAAGAGTTAAGAGGTACCTCTGTCTGAAGCCTTCTTTTAGAGTGAAATCTTGGTAAACCCATGTCTTATCCCAAGGAAATAAACTGATCAAGGATTCAAGGGCTCCAGGTTAAAAACCAGCTATTAAAGACTGATTAGACAAAAGGGGTGGATGTGCGGGCAAATAAGGTTCTTATAATCCCTGTGTGCTCTGAGACATCTTACCAGGTATGGGCTGGATCACAAAACTCAGGTTTGAGTGTATTGTGACCAATGGAAGAAAAGAGCTAATTTTTGTCTCTGCCACGTTGGCTTTGTAGCATCGATGTTTTCCTGAGCCTGCTGCTAATTATAAGATTCATCAAATAAGCTGTCTTAGCCTCTGAGATAGGTTGCATAATTCCAGTTAGATTCTTTCACATCTCCAAATATCTTCCCTGAAAAAAGCACCGAAATCCGTAATCATAATATTGACAGTAACAACAACAATAACAATCTTTTTGTTTGTCTTGCTCGGCAGTATATCGGGGACCTTAACGTTTGTTGGTCACAGCATCCTTGAAAGGGTGGTGTCCAAAGCTCTGTTTTATAGCAAACAAAACTGTGGTCGAAATAGATGATGTGATTTCCTTTTAATTGACAGCAAATTGCTGGAGCCCTAGGAAAGCTGAGAGTCCCCCACTTAAAGGAGTCCCTGAGGTAAGTAAAGTTCAAAGTATCTGGCTCATAGTGCCTGAGAGTAGAACTTTCTCCAGGAAGGAGCAAGGGGTCAAAGTCTGAGGTTAAAGAGTGTGACAAAGCAAGAGGAGGCTGAGAGAGTCAGGCCACTGCTCTGGGAAGTGGTCCAGCTATCTCTTGACTTTGGCTACCCTTGACTTTCTCATTCTCTCTTTTACTCCCTGTTCCTCGCCAACCTGATTTATTAAAATTAGAAAAGCTCAGAAGCTCTTGTTGTCCTGCCTTAAGAAGGCCTGTGCCTCAAGACCTAGATCAGCTCTGCCCTAGGCTGCAGGGAAAGCTCTTCTGTACCTGCAGTCAGCAGCTGGCTCCTTCGGGACTGCGTCATTAGGTGGGGAGAGACACTAAGGGTTGGTGCAGGCAGTGATAGGCTTCTAGAGCCTCATAGAAACCAAAGGGGAGAAAATGAAAGAAAAGGAAGAGAAAAAAAAAGTTCTGATGTGTAGCATTTGCTAAACTCTGTGGTAGAAATATTCCCACCTTGTCTCATTTCAAGCTACCAACTTGATATCACCTGGCTAGCATTAGCCAGACATGGTGATGCATGCCTGTAATCTCAGTACTTGGGAGGCTGAGACTGGAGGACTGCAGGATTGAGGTTGGTTTCAGCAACTTAGCAAGAGCCTGTTTCAAAAAAAAAGTAAAAAAAAAAAAAAGCCAGGGATCTTTTAAAGGCCAGGGTTGATTATCTTGTATATTTTTTTGTTTAAAAGTTTCAGAGGTAGAACCCCCCTGGGTTCAATCCTTAGTAAAACACACACACACACACACACACACACACACACACACACACTCCTGAAGATTTAGCCATCAGTTCTTACAAGTCAGTCCAAGCTTTTCCAGCACAACACTGGTTGGAGAAATGTCCAGAGGAAAACATGCAACCCACTGTGTCTCTAGCCAGGCAGTCGGCATTTTCTGTACCCCCAGCCTAGCTTACTCAGGGACAAAGCTGTCCACTCACAAAGAGAATACATGGATTTGGCTTTAACTTTAGTACATTTATTTATCTTAGAAATTGTAAAAGAACCAATGGGAGGAAGATCAAAATAGGATGTCCAGAATTTTCTAGTATTCATATGTTTTTTTCTTCTCCCAGTAGTGTGTGTGTGTGTGTGTATGTGTGTTGTGTGTGTGTGTGTACATACACTCACAAACAAAAAAGCTCTCCACTGCATTAACAAGATTTATAAGCTCTCATCTAAATAGTGTAAATATTAAGAGAGTGGGCTTTATAATGAAATAGACATAAATTTGATTTCCAGCTTTTTCACTTAAATAAGTTGCTTAAACTCTGTCTTATCTCTAAATTAGGGATGCTAATAAGTACCTGGGTTAGGTCTAAAGATCCTATAAGATTATACTGTTTTAATTATTATTGATATCCAATCAATGGGAGCTGTAGTTTTTGTTTTTCCTATACCTGCCTGGCTAAATTCTGAACTACTGTCAATATCTTTCCTCCCTGTCTTTTGTGGACACTTCAGAAGTAAGCTGCAGAGTACATGATGGCAGAATGACATTTATTTGGTTCCTGTTTAAACTGAGTGATAGAGGTGTTGATAATCGTGTGCATTTTTTGTTTAAATAATTTTCCCACATGTTCAAATAATATATTTGTCACCTCTTACAGGCCTGGGAACAGATCTTATCTGCTTTGCCACAAAATGGCACCTACCTGAGTAAACAGGAGCACAGAATGGAGACCCGAGCAGAGTTCAACATTTGTAACCAAATTCACTAAGGCAAACAGACAGCGCGGCCAGGCTTCGCTTTCAAGAGCAACTTTAATCCCAAAGGCAATGATTTATAAGCCTCTACCATTCAAATAAAACATTGCTAAATTGTCCTAGGGACTTAAATACTGAAAGAAAAGAGCAAGAGTATTGGTGAATGCCAATATTTAGAAACTAAAATTTCTGAAGATTGGTTATCTACCTTGAGAACTAAGAGTAGATAGAAGTCAATGTCATACTTTCTTCACAACTTCAAAAATTCATTCTTAAGAAATTTGCCTTTTTAGCTAGGCGCAGTGGCACACACCTGTAATCCCAGTATTTAGGAGGCTGAGACAGGAAGATTGCAGGTTCAAGACCAGTCTCAGCAACTTAGCGACACCATTAGCAACCTAGTGAGGCCCTGTTTCAAAATTAAAAATTAAAAAAGGGTTGGGGTTATAGCTGAAAGGTACAATTCCTCTGAGTTCAATCCACAGTAAAACACACACACACACACACACACACACACACACACACACATACACACACACTTTTTACTTTTTATTTTTATCAATGTGATTCACATGTATAGTTTTAAGAATCAAATAAAGGCCGGGCATGGTGGCACATGCTTGTAATCCCAGTACTTTGGAGGCGGAGACTGGAGGATCCGGGTTCACGGCCAGCCTCAGCTCTCTCTCTCTGTCTCTCTCTCTCTGTCTCTCTCTCTCTACTTAGTGAGGCCCTCCGCAACTTCGTGAGACCCAGTTTCAAAATAAAGTATAAAAAAAAATAGGGCTGGGGGTGTAGCGCGGAGGTAGAATGCCCCTGGGTTCAATCCCCGGTACCGCAAAAAAAAAAAAAAAAGAGAGAATCAAATAATTCTAGAAGGCAAGTAGATTCACTTCTTTTAGCTCATTCCTCTCATATTTGTCTCCATATTCTTCAAATAACATACTTTAATAGTACTCATTTTAGTTTAGGAATCATGCATCAACTTCCCAGACAGGAAGTGAGGATTTAACTCTCTTTCACCCCCTGGCCTACTTAATCCTGGCATAGTTTGCTCCCCTGTTGGCACAAGATAACTATATTTTAGTTGTGGTTCAATCAGCTTTCAATATTTGTGTTATAATGATTATGTAAGTGTTACTCACAGCTTATCATGTAGTGTATTTCCTGCATAGTGCTTTGGTTTTCTGAAAGAGTTTTGTTTTGTTTAGTTTTTCTAGTATGTCTCACTAATTTATTCCCCAATTCTTTCCAAGTTGTGACAAATCTCCTCTTTATACATTCAAGCACATTAGATATTTATTGATTTCAACTTGAGGAAAGCCTCCAGAACCTTCTGAATGAGTCTTATGTAGACAGATTGTCCTCTAGACCCCCTTCCTGACTGATACATTGGGGTCTTCCTTCCCCCTTGTCTCTGGGCCTCCTCTAGCTTATATCCTATACTGTAGCTACAGTTCCCTAGATTCCGTTTCGTCTTTCTTTTTTTTCTCCCTCTTGGGGGTGTACTTTTTCAAAGAGCTGCCTAAATGAGGGCATATGATTAGTAATTTTTTAAAGAACTTTTAACTTTAAAAGTTTTATTATGTCAGTTAATAGATGGTGTGACTTCATATAAAATTCTCAGTTCAAAATAAATTTTGAATACATTGCTCAGTTTTGTTCTAGCTTTTAGGGATGTTTTGAAGAGTCTATTACCTTCCTGGTTTTTGTTCTTGGTACAAAAATAAAATATTTCCCTTCTCTGAATCTATGAGCTTACGGTTGTGTATCTTAAATAACTGTCCTTAGTTCAACATTTTAAAAGTAATATGTGATATAGTGTTTGGGAAAATACATAGAAGTAAAAGGAGGTAGAAAGCAAAATTATGTTTTCCACTCTTATGCTCTAATATGTTTCTTTTCAGTCTTTTCTTTTTTCCATGCGTGGTGTTTTGGTTTGATTTGAGCCATACTTTATGAAAGACTGCTTTATGTCCACCACCTAAGTCCAGGACTGGTAACCATAGAAGGACTTCTCCCATTGTGGGCTATCTCAGTAACCTATGATCAGGAAGAGGTGCTTTAGTAAAATATCAATATTATCCCACTCCTCTATCATGCCCAAGAGGCACAGGACATACATCTGGAGCACCGCTGTATGATCCCAGAGATGAGTGGCATACGAAGAAATGTGAACACCTTGGCCTTAGTAACCAGGGTCTGCTCCCAGATTCAGGGGCCTGAGTGACACCCCGCCTTCCTTCTGTGGTCCTGGAGCCCATGTTGGGGGGGGGGAATTTTTTTTCAACGATGCAGTCAATCTGAAAATGTAAACCAATTCCCACCTCTGTAATTTCCAAATAGACAAGTTTGAAAATAATTTGGTTTTTTTATTAAGACTATTCATAGCTTCAAGGAAAAAAGGACAAAGGATGAGATTATTAACGGAGCACTTTTTTACAGACCATTCTTGTACTGGTGCTTTCACACTTTACTTTCTATAATCTTCACCATACCCATGAAAGTCAGAGACCCAGGTTACCAAGGAGTAAACTGAGGCTCAAGAAGTTTAGGTTCCTTGACCATTTTACATGGTTAGAAACTTGCATGGTTAGAAACTCCCCAGAGAAGATCACTTTTCCCTAAGAATCACTCTTTGAGCTGCACATGCTTCCACTTACCCTTCTTGCAAGAATAAATGCAATTGTATTATTATTATTTGAATTTGATTAGCCTCTTCATTCTTCCCCTGAGGTCCTAAACTCTGATATTAGAATGTAAAATGTTGTATCCCTGACTATAGAGTATGAACAAAAGGCTTAAAGCTCAGTAGATATTTGTTCAATGTATGGATGAATTAATTAAATCCAGGTATCTCTAATTTCCACAATATTGCTCTAATACAAAAGAATATTAAAAGTCAAATGATTTGTATCTCCTTCTTATTTAAGCTAGGAGACTGGAATTTTCTCCCAAGATCTAATGAAATTATAGGAAACAAAATTTATGGTAAAAATGGAAAATGATAAAACTATAAAATTTGGGTAAGACTAATGGCTACCTGCTATAATTTGGATCTGAAAGAGCACACAAAAGCCTGTGTGTTAAAGGGTTGATTCCTAGCCTGGTGTTATTGAGAGGTGCCTAAAACTTTAAGAGGTGGGGCCTAGTGGGGGGTCTTTAGGGCATTGGGAACATGACCTTGAAGGGGACTATGGGACTCTGGTCCCTTTCCCTTCTTCCCCTTTGCTTCCCAGCCATGAGGTAAATGGTTCTGCTCCATCACACACTCCCCACCATGATGTTCTGCCTCACCACAGGCCCCAAAACAATGGGGCCAATCAGCCATAGACTGAAACCTCCAAAACCGTGGGTCAAAATAACCCTTTTCTCTTTGTAAGCTGATTACCTCAGGTATTTGTTATAGTCACGGAAAGCTGACCAACACACAACCCTGGAATATTCTTTTCCCCTACATGTGAAAATGATTATGAAAGGAATCTCTACATTTGTCACTTATGTTTTCAATAGACTTTACTTCCTGGTATAGGTCAGAGGGAGATGAACGAGGGATGGATGCTAGATGCAAAATGTCAAGCTCCAGCTTAGGCGATCTGAACATTTGTAGAAATAATTATTTAGAAACATCCTATTTTACAGCCAGGCGTGGTGGTGCACGCTTGTAATCCCAGTACTTGGGAGGCTGAGGCAGGAGGACCTGGGTTCGAGGCCAGCCTCAGCTACTTAGTGAGGCCCTCCGCAACTTAGTGAGACCCTGTTTCAAAATAAAAGAATAAAATTGGGCTGGGGGTGTAGCTCAGAGGTAGAATGCCCCTGGGTTCCATCCCTAGTAAAACACACACAGACACACACACACAGACACACACACACACACAAAAGAAACATCTATTTTGAGGAGAGAAATGTCCTGCGCAGCATTCACTTTTAAATGAACCTTCTATTTTGACAGAAGGCAGATGATCTCCCCTCTTCGTTTTCTACCCTTCCAGCAGTCAGTCAATGATGCTCTAAAGGGAGGTTCTGTGTCACCCAGCTGCAGACCGAAGCCCTTCGCTCATCTCCACAGAGCGGGCTGAGCATCCTGACAGGCCCAGAGAGGAGCCACACAGGGCTTTTGAGGCTGCACATTGTAATTCTTAGAGTCTTCCATCTCAACCATTTCCTCCCAAAGTTTCCTTCCTCTTCCTCTTCACCAAAATTATGGATTAATATATCATATGACTGTTTCATTTGCATTGACTTTTGTCCCACTCTGGTATTTTGTTGGTGTTGTTTGGCATGAATTTTTATTTTTAATTGTTATTGATCATATACTTTGGCCAAATTCTCTGAAGTGGTTTATCTGGATTATTATTCATCGATAGCATCATCTGATGATTTAGTTCTCTCTGTTTTATTATCTCCATCTAACAGAAGAGGAAACAGGTTTAGAGAAGTGATTTCACTTGTCTGAGTTAAAGAAGAAGGTTTAAAACTGAAGCCATCCCCAGATAGTGTGACACAGAAGCCCATATTACAAAACTATGTAGTCTATTCTGAAATGGGGGCTGTTTCTTACCTGGACAATTGCAACGTCCTCCCGGCTGGCCTTCTTTACTCAAGTCTACTCCCCAACACTCTACCCTCCATAGCCACTCTGAGAAGCCATCCCCCAAATTCTCATCCCTTCAACTCACTGTATACCTAGCACACATTTCTAGAATACTCATCTGATACCATGATTGGTTTGAGACACCTGTCTTTGCAACTACCTTTGAGCTTCTTAAGGTCAGGGACAATATGAGAAGCATGATTATTTTCATTCCCCAGTTACAGAGAGGGAAAAGCAACCTGCTCAAAGTCACAGTTAGGTCTCTAAGTGCCTTACTATGGGAAATTACTATTCAGAGATCCCACCTCACTGTTTCCTGTTATGAAAGTGTGCTTTATAGCTTAGGCATGGTGGCACATGCCTGTAATACCAGTACTTGGGAGGCTGAGACAGGAGGATTGCAGATTTGAGACCAGCCTCAGCAACTCAGTGAGGCCCTGAGCTACTTAGTGAGACCCTGTTTCAAAATAACCCTTGGGTTCAATCTCCAAAACAAAAAAGAAAAGAAAAGAATGCTTTAGAATAGTGGTTCTTTTCTTTCATTGTTCATTTCTTTTGGGGACTTAGCACCTGAAGGAAGAGTCTCAGTGGCTCAGGCTCCTACCCGCCTTATTGCTGGTGAATATATGGTGGACCTTGAGCTTGTCCTTCCCTGTCTCTGGGCCTCAGTTTTCTCAACTGTGAAATGAGGGTGTTGGGCCAGATGTCATTGACCCTCCTTCGATTCCATCCAGTGCGTACACGTGGCTCACAATCCTGGGTGACCTTGTCAGGTCAGCAGCCCAGGCTTTGTCAAAAGTGCTGCCTGAGCCCTGCTGTGGAAACGGGAGAGGAAAGAATGGCTCCTTCACAAGCCTTTGGCGTGGGGCAATCGTTATCACCAGAGGAAAGTGACTCGAGGAGATAGCGCCGTGGTGTGGAAGCAAGCCAGGCTATCAGCGGGCAGCCCCCACCATCCAGCCCGCCTGGCCCAGGGCGCCTCAGCTGGGTAGCCTCCCTGACCCATAGCAAAGATGGTGCCAGGCCAGTCCAGGCCACCGTGGGAAAGTGAGACAGGGTCAGGCCCAGGGAATCAGAGGGCTCAGCTAGGCCTGGCTGCTTCTATGGTTCCCAGGTCAACAAGGCAGCCAGACCTCAGGCTCAGCCACCTCCCCAGTGACTGTGACAGAAAGGGCCACTATTTCCCCCAAGAAGATGCTGCTGTTCCAGGTGCCTGGTGCTCTGCCCTGAGCAGGCCTTCTAGGTCCTCCCACCACATGCCCACCATGGCTGGGCCAGGAGACACCCAACACTGGCTCCATCCTGCCTGCCGCTGCCCAGAAAGAAAGCACTGGGCAGAAAGCATCTGGGTAGCCTTGGCACATCGCTCAGGAGCTATCTCCAACTTCACCAGCTTCTCCTGCCACCATCGCCAGGTCAAGTTCACTGTGGGCTTCGAACCTCCCCAGGGTCTCTGTTGAACCGTGCGCATAGTGCTTCTTTCTACCCTGGCATTAGCCTTTGTCTTTTTCTGGGTTCTGAGCACCTAGAAGAAAACAAACAAACAAAAAAACATTAATTTCCTCTCATTCATTCATGCCTTAATGAATCAAATACTATTGAGTGCTTGTTCCATGAAAGACACAAAATACATTGGAGAAAAATAAAACAAAACCAGAACAGAAATGGTCCCCGAAAAAAAAAAAATAGAAATGGTCCCTGATGTCATGGTATATGCCATCTAATAAGGGAGTTAAGTTTATTCCTAGGTATTTGATTGGTTTTGAAGTTATTGTGAATGGGATTGTTTTCTGGATTTCTTTCTCAGTGGATTCAGGGTTGGCATATATGAAAGCTACTGACTTTTTTAGGTTTATCTTGTACCCTGCTACTTTGCTGAATTTGTTGATTAGCTCTAGTAGACTTTTGGTTGAGTTCTTTGGGTCTTCTAGATATAGGATCATATCATCTGCAAATAGAGATAATTTTAGCTCTTCTTTTCCTATTTGAATTCCTTTGATATCCTTCTCCTGTCT